>JAODLM010000181.1:0-122130 GCA_036937905.1 Salvia rosmarinus
AGAGCCTTCCTGCATGGGTGGGCGAAAATTGTGCTTCTCAATACTTAAGCATTAGCTAGACTTTATCTCATACCTTATATTTATAATGCTACCTTAATCCCATATGGATACCATAATCCTATATGGACATTACCATAATCTATATGGAAAATACCATAATCTTAGGATTATTTCCATACTCTGGATTATTTCCATACTCTACGGATTATTACCATAATCTTATATGGAAAGGATCTATGCATATACCATAAATATAATAATATCCTTGTGGGATAAAGAGAATAAAATCTTTCCTTTGAGGCAGTAGGGGCGCGATTTCTTCCGAGTGCAATGGGCTGGATGGGCGGCCAGGGGATCAATGCGAGGAATAAAGATGGGCCTCAAATAAATTAATTATCTTATGTTAGCCCAACATAAATTAATTTATAAACATTCGATCATGCCACTAGAGAAAGAATGTTGACTTGCCCTTTATAACCGGTTAGTCGAGCTTGCATAGACATTCGAATCCCGTATTTAAGATATCGAGCGTCCATTAATCATTTATAGCAATCGGCTTAAAGCGATTAATAACTTCATTTCGGTAGTACCACTCAACCTTATTATTGTGCTTGGCTAACTCAACTGCGGGGTTTAGTACAATAAACCTTTGAGCTCACTGGGGGCGTCATCTCCTAGCGGATCGGTGACTCGTCTGATAACTAGCGTGACATCTGAGCCTTGCCACCGCTTGAATGCGGAGAATCTTGGGTTAGAACATATAACCCTCGCTCATAACAAGTCAAAGTGATGGTCGACACTCATACTCACCTAATACCTTATCGAGGTTTAGATCATCGTAAGTCACCGAGATCTTGGTTCTTCACGACGGTCGAAGAAGAAACACATCTCACGTGATCGCTTGATACGTCGAGAGCGATACCGGCATAGACAACAACTAAGTCAAGTCACTTCTTATCTATCTGCGGCTAAACCGACAACTCGTCCTTAAGTTGTCTCGGTTGTGAAACTTTTTATCTCATTAAGCTTGACCAATCATACGGACACGTGATCTTACACCTGTGATCTAACTCATATAGGATAAGGGGACACGATATATGCAATCAAGTATTCAGTCGAGATGGGAGATTGTAATAGTGGTAACGAAACATTGTATACAAGCTCAACCAAAGCGTTCGTCACAAATCCAACAACACGATCTCCATGGGCAGCGCAAAGTCGAGGCCAGGGCGATGGAGTATTCTTTATGTTTGATAGAAGCAGTTTAGTTTTGAAAGGCGTTATAGTGCGGGAGTTTGCGAAACCTTATTTCGGTTTGAAACTATTTATTCATGGATATTCGCGTTGTTTTTATATGGTGTTTCTATCATAAGAAATGGCGAGTTATCTGCGGCGGCACTTATATATTCGCTATCTACTATTTCGCCAGAACATAATACCTTTAATTATGTATGATCTACATCAAACCTAGAAAGAAAGTTTTCTTCGCAAGATGACACCACATTTCTCCTGGCATCTTAGATTCAGGATCATCAATCTAAATAGGATCAAAGATGCGGCTAAGAATGCGTTGGGATATCACCATTCTCTCCCGCCCTTCGAGCAGAATCCGGTATAGAAGGAAAGATGTCGCACTGCGATCCAAAGCGAGCGGTTATTGAGCGAAAGAAGTGTTGGAGCTAGTCCATTCGGACTGTGTAGACATGTGTCCACACAAGCTCGTGGAGGACGATGATTTGTCACTTTCATCGACGACACTTGGTACGGATACTATACCCAACCGCATAGTCGAGACGCTTGTGAAATTCAAAGAATTTAAGGCGAAGTGGAGAGGTCTTGTAAAGTGTCAGTCATGCATGGTCCGATCGCTGTGGCGAATACCCGATACGAAGTTTATGGACTAGTTTGCGGTGGGATTACCTCATTCACTGCACGACCTCAAGGCAAATGGTGTGTGAGGCAAGAACAGGATTCTCTGAAATGGTTAGATCGATGACGAGTTATGCAACATGCCTATTTCGCTTCGGGGTTGCCGAAACAGGCATGCTGCTAAATCTAGTACCATCCAAGTCACTTGAAAAGACCCATTCGAGTTGTGGTAGAAAATTTGCCTAGGGTTTAGGGTGGTTTCTTGTAGTATTCTCCATAGATCGCCCTCACTCGACGTTGGAGATTGGGCATCCGGGATACAGTCCGGAAGGTCAAAGCACGAGTCTCGACCGTTCGATCCGTTCATCCCGCTCGATCCACCTCGGCTGGATCCAAAGGTAAACACGAGAAAACCTCACGTGTTGCAATTAATTATATAGGCGATGCTAGGAATATAATCAATGTATGGTGAATTAAACACCCAAGATGGATCTCGGGCGAGGTTAACATTTGCTTACCCTACACTGGTATCGAGCACGGGATCGAGAATCTTCGCTCATTGGATTAATTCACGTTTGATTATTACGTGCGCTTTAATAATTGTGGATCCGCTGTTCATCGTGGCTCGCTTATTGTTTTTGTTGGTTTTGTTTTACACCACGAGAAAATCCGTGGTTAGATTAGATTTTATTACGTCAAATCTTATAGTAAAGTAGAAAACGAGCGAAAAAGAACGAAACGACGGGAAAAACAGGTGGCTCGGGCTATCTCGGGCGGTTTCGCGGCGAGCCTCGCGGGTCGCGCGGCGATCGCCGAGGCCGCTGGCGACGGGCGCGTTCTCGCGCGAGATCCTGGGCGCTTAGCGAAGCGAGCTTCATGGTCGCGAATTACCCGCGAGCTCCGCGCCGCCGCGAAAGCTATGGGCGACGGGCACGCGCGTTCGCGCGAAACCCGGGCGGCGGCGGACTTCATGGTCGCGAGGTGCGGCCGCCGGGGCGGCGTGTCTCGGCGACGCTTGGCGCTGGGGCGTGGCACACGCAGCCGACGGGTCGCGATCGCATTAGCAACCGCGAGGTAGCCCGCGAGAACACGCGCAGCAGCGGCGACGAAGGTCGGCGCGCGGCCGGGTTGCCCTGGCCTGACCCAACATGACAATGACCCGCCCCGCACCGCTTCCACCCAATCCAGATTTTCCGGTCCGTGCCGGTGCACGCGAGGCCCATTTATTGAATCCGGTCCGTGCTCGGTGCCGCGAGGCGGATTTCAAGTTTAATTACATGCTTTGTAAATCTATGTAATAGATTAGATTTAAATCTATGTAATAGATTAGATTTAAATGTGCAGGGTTTCACGATTGGGCCGCGATGAGCGTTTTATTTTATTTTATCGCTCATATGCATGTCGTGGATGTTTAAATTATGCAAGAGTATGTTATGTATGTTTATATTACGTTGACAAACCTTTAAGTGTTTTACGAATTGGACGCGCATAGTAAGCATGCTAGGTTTATCGCGTTTATCAAGCATATTTTAGAATTTCTGCGAGCATGTTTTACATGTTGAGTTCTATAGAAAAGCATGCTAGGATTACGTGATCTGCATGGACAAACCTTTGAATAAAAAGACTAAGCAAGCAACCCGACAAATTAATTTTTCAAATTAAAATGTCAAGACCTCCCTTTTTGATCTCTAAACAAAGTGAGACGACCGTGAGTAAACGCCCACACGTGGCTTGCTTGCATCGCTTATCATAAGTTTGTTAGATGAGATTTCTAAATAAAACATTTTAAATCTATTGAGAAGTGGGAGCTTCATGTGTAAACGATCCCACACGCGTGGCTTGCATGTGCGATTTTCATAAGTTCTCTAGAGATAGATATAAAATGAGATAACAAAAGAATTTGAATTGAAGCTGTATGGTCCGGAGTGAGTATACCAATTCTAAGAATTCATTTTTGTTAAAATTGTGGTCAATGCTTAGACATCACCTCAAGTACAACTTCCCGCCAAGTCCCTTCTTGCGATAGTGATGTGGTCTAGTAAGGTCCAATCGTTAATTTCATTCATCATAAGGATAAGTTGACACGGATTGAAATTAAATGACTAAAAGGTATATTTTAGTCCGGGTCGAGGGGTTCATGTGTAAACGCCCACACGCGTGGCTTGCGTGTGGGATTCCTGGGCGATTGGAGGTTTCAATTAATATTGTTTTATCAAAGGTTACAATATTATTGTTACGAATTATTTGCGATCGTATGCTTATGTGATTACATTATCATTTCGATATGTCTCTTACGCCGATTATCAATATGCTCGCACAAAAACTGCTATCCGTCCAACTTTTATCGAGTGGAAACGAAACATGGAATATGTTCTTATCGTCAAGAACACATGTTTGTTCTCACTACTCCTAAACCCGATGCCCTTATCGACGATCGACTAACGAGCGAGTCAAGCGGACTTTGGAATAAGTCAAACAATATGGCTAAATGCTATATGATGACTACTATGTCCAAAGGCTTGCAGCCTGCAAAGATCGATCGATGGTAGACGCGATCGATATTTGGTCAAGTCTCGAGAGTAAGTTTGGGATCGGATCGGACGATCCGCCCACACAATGAGAGAAATCTTGGCGTGTAAGATGGAAGAAGGAAGTTCGTCCATGAACATGTCTCCCATACGACTATCTCATGGATAGTCTTGATCTGGTTGGGAGGAGGTATTGACGGCGAGCCCAAGGTCGATATCATCCTCAATACACCGCCCAAGTCTTTTGAGAACTTTCGTGAATACGATCATGAGCAAGACCGAGTTTACACTTAGTCGGTTGCTTAATGATCTCGCTGTGCGGAAGGAGTTATGGGAAAGGAGCACATGCTCTTGCTAGTACATCTAAGGGCCCAAAATTTTCATCGCAAAATGGAAATAGAAAAGGGTACCAAAGGTGGTAGAGGCAAGGAAATAGTGGGAGAATGGAGCAAGAACATGATTGCCACGGAGGCAGAAGAAGCAAAGGAAGAGGGCAAGTGCTTCAAGTGCGTAAGATTGGGCATTCAGGCCAAGTGCCCTATGCTCAAGGCTCAGGTACGCTTGCTTTAGTAACGGAAACATGTTTAGCGACTTGTTCTACCCATTCTTGGGTAGTAGATACGGCTAATCGATCATGTTTGTTACACCTGCGGGTTCCCGCGACAAGGAGTCTGTTTGATGGCGAGATAACGATTCCATGGGCAACGCAAGCTAAAGCCAAGTCATGCAGCTTGGAGATGTTTCGTTATGTTTTGGGACAACAGCTTTAGTTTTGAAAGATGTTTTATATGTGCGGATTTTCATGAACCTGTTTCTGCTTTCAAATTATTTACTCACGGATATTCTCGTTATTTTTGATAGTGGTGTTTCTATCATAAGAAATGACGGTTATCTCGTGTTGGCACCTTATATAATTCGCTTTATACTATTTCGCAAAACATAATACCTATAACTATGTTGCATCTTCATCAAACCCTAAAAGAGAAAGATTTCTTCAGAAATGACTCTACTTTTCTCTCGGCATCTTAGATTAGGTCACATCAATCTAAATAGGATCCAAAGACCTGCTAAGAATGGAGCGTTGGGTAATCTCACGGTTACTCCGCTCCTCACCGCGAACTCTGTATAGAAGGTAAGATGTCGACCGCACCTTCAAAGCGGGCGGTTATAGAGCCAAAGAAATGTTGGAGTTAGTCCATTCTCGACTGTGTGGACCGATGTCCACACAAGCTCGTGGAGAATACGCAGTATTTTGTCACTTCATTGACGATTACTCAAGGTACGGATACATATACCGCTTCACCGCAGTCCGAATGCTTTGAGAAATTCAAAGAGTTTAAGGCGGTGGAGACGAAGCTAGGTAAGAGTATCAAGTCATCGGGTCCGATCGCGGTGTAATACCTCAAGAACGAAGTTTATGGACTATCTAGTGAAGTGTGGGATTACATCCCAACAAGACTTCACCGGCACACCACAAGAAATGGTGTGTCAGAGCCAAGAAATAAGACTCTTCGGAAATGGTTAGATCTATGACGAGTTATGCTACATTGCCTATTTCGCTCGGGATATGCCTTAGAGACGGCGGTATACTTGCTAAATCTAGTACCGCCCAAGTCATCGAAAAAGACCCCTTCGAGTTGTGGTTTGGGCGCAAGCCCGCTTTGGCCACATAAGGATATGGGGCGATCCCAAGACATGTGCCGAACAAGAAGGTCGACAAGTTGGAGGCTAGATCTCGACGCAAGCGTTTATGGCTATCCTAGAGGAACTAAAGGTGGTTTATTCTATAGTCTAAGGATCGGGCGTCATTATTAAGACTAATGCCCGATTCTTAGAAGAGGATTATATGAAAATCATAAGTCCAAAGTTGAAATCATTCTTCAAGAATTAGAAGACGATCAGATTCCACCACCGATTAGGCCAAAGGTACGAGATGTCGAGTCTAGTGGGAGGGATCGACACCGATACTTCAAGAAATTGAAGTGGTCGAGTTCCACCGGAGATACCGACCGCATAAGTGGTACCTACACAGCAAGTTGTGCAAGTTAGAGAACCACAAATATCTGCACCCACCGCCGCTATAGTGCTCGTAGAACCTCGTCAGAGTGGGAGGGTTGTTCGTCAACCCGAGCGATTTATGTTCGTGGGTGAATCTTGGATTTAGTCCCAGCAGGCTAACATGCAATAATCGACCCATGGACATACAAGGAGTGCGATACAAGATATTGATGCAAGATCACGGCACACCGCTATGGACTTAGAAATGGAGTCCATAACGACTATGGATGATATGAAAGACACCTCTACCGGATGGCAAGGAAGCCATAGGTAGTAAGTGGATATACAAGAGAAGAGAGATTCCATGGAGAGGTTTCGGTTTTAAAGCCGTGCTTGTGGCGAAAGGGTACACTGCATTGAGGGCATCGATTTCGACGAGACCTTTCACCGTAGCAATGCTCAAGTCCATCGTAATTTTCTAGCCATAGCAGCCCACTTGAACCTAGAGGTTTGGCAATGGATGTTAAAACCGCTTTTCTAAACGGTTACCCGAGGAAGGTAGAGACATCTATATGCAGCAACCTCAAGGTTATGTGGTAAAGGGTGAAGAGCATCTAGTATGGAAGCTTAGAAGTCCATTTATGGACTTAAGCAGCCTCCCGATCATGGAACTTACGCTGACGAGGTAGTAAAGTCCTATGGATTTACCCGTTGCTTAGCGAGTTGTGTGTATCGGCTAGATGTCAACGTGATGTGGTATTTTCGCACTTTATGTAGATGACATCCTTCTAGTTGGCAACAACGTGAAGTCGCTTGTCGACGAAAGAGTTGGTTATCCGATCGCTTCAAATGAAAGACCCAGGAGACGCAGTGCATATCTTCGGATCAAGGTTTATCGAGATCGCAAGAAGAAAATGTTGAGCTTATCTCAGCGCCTTACATTGATATCGTGATTACTGCTTTTAGTATGCATCGCCAAGAAAGGATTGCTACCTTCGCATACGGCGCCTTTATCCAAAACGCATCACCCATGATCGCAGCGAGATAGAGGAATGAGACAAGTTCTTACGCCCGCCGTAGGAAGTCTCATGTACGCAATGCTATGCACGAGGCCGATATCTCGCTATGCGGTAGGCATAGTAGCTAGATATCGATCCAACCTCGACAAGCTCATTGACTGCGAGAAGCATATACCAAGGCACCGAAAAGGACTCGAGATTATAAGGCTAGTTTACCATGCAGATAGTCTAATGCCTTGGGTTATCATGCAGACTGATTTTCAAGTCGACCGTGATGAGAAAAAGTCAACCTCGTGCTATGTGTTTACCTTGGGAGGTGGAGCCGATCTCAAGGAGTGCAAAGCGTATGCATTGCGGACTCTACCATGGAAGCCGAATATGTAGCCGCTTTGAGGCTTCTAAGGAGGCCGATGGTTCAAGAACCACCATGGATCTAGATGTGGTACCGGTTTGCCCAAGAGTATCATAGTTTCATCGTGATAACTCTGTGCAATGGCAAACTCAAGGAACCACGGACCCACAAGGCCACTCAAACACATAGAGAGAAAGTACCATGTCATACGAGAAATCGTTAGACGTGGTGACGGGTTGATTGAAAAGATTGATACGACGGAAAATCTAGCGGATCCATTCACGAAGAGCTGCCGCAAAAAGTCTACGATGGACACGTTAGAGGACTCGATTATGCTGATGGCACCCACTTAGAAAGGAAACTTTGTATAAGTGGGAGAAGCAAAGTGATGGTTGTTTGTAATAGCTAGTAGAAAGACACATTGTATACTAAAAGTTTGCTTTAGTATAAGTGGGAGATTGTTGGATTGTATCTTTGAAATCGTTTGGTTGAGCTTGTATACAATGTTTCGTTACCACTATTACAATCTCCTATCCGACTAATACTTGATCGCATATATCGTGTCCCCTTATCTCATATATGAGTTAGATCATACGGTGTGTAGAAGATCACGTAAGTCCGTATGATTGGTCAAGCTTAATGAGATATAAAAGTTTCACAACCGAGACAACTTAAGGACGAGTTGTCGGTTTAGCCGCAGATAGATAAGAAGTGACTGACTTAGTTGTTTGTCTATGCCGGCACGCCTCTCGACGTATCAAGGATCACGGCGAGATGTGTTCTTCTTTCCGACCGCCGTGAAGAACCAAGATCTCGGTGACTTACGATGATCTAAACCTCGATAAGGTATTAGGTGAGTATGAGTTCTTGACCATCACTTTGACTTGTTATGAGCGAGGGTTAGATGTTCTAACCCAAGATTCTCCGATCTTGGGCGGTGGCAAGGTCAGATGTCACGCTAGTTATCTCAGACGAGTCACCGTATCCGTTTAGGATGATGACGCCCCTTAAGGAGCTCAAAGGTTTATTGTACTAAACCCGCAGTTGAGTTAGCCAAGCACAATAATAAGGTCGAGTGGTACTACTTAAGGAAATGAAGTTATTAATCGCTTTAAGATCGATTGCATATAAATGATTAACGGACGCTCGATATCTTAAATACGGGATTCAGATTGTCTAAGTGCAAGCCCGACTCAACTTCGGTTATAAAGGGTAAGTCAACATTCTTTCTCTAGTGGCATGATCGAATGTTTATAAATTAATTTATGTTCTGGTCGAACATAAGATAATTAATTTATTTGAGGCCCATCTTTATTCCTCGCATTTGATCCCCTGGTCGCCCATCCAGCCCATTGCTACTGGAAGAAATCGCGCCCCATCGCTTCCTCAAAGGAAAGATTTATTCTCTTTATCCCACAAGGATATTATTATATTTATGGTATATGCACAGATCCTTTCCATATAAGATTATGGTAATAATCCGTAGAGTATGGAAATAATCCGAGAGTATGGAAATAATCCTAAGATTATAGTATTTTCCATATAGGATTATGGTAATGTCCATATAGGATTATGGTAATTTCCATATGGGATTAAAGTAGCATTATAAATATAAGGTATGAGATAAAGTCTAAGCTAATGCTTAAGTATTGAGAAGCACAATTTTCGCCCACCCATGTTAGAGGCTCTCAAAATTTGCCTAGGGTTTAGGATGGTTTCGTAGTATTCTCCATAGATCGCCCTCACCGACGCTGGAGATTGGGCATCCGGATACACCCGAAGGTCAAAGCACGAGTCTCGACCGCTCGATCCGCTCATCCCGCTCGATCCACCTCGACGGATCCAAAGGTAAACACGAGAAAACCTCACGTGTTGCAATTAATTATATAGACGCATGCTAGAATATAATCAATGTATGGTGAATTAAACACCCAAGATGGATCCTCGGGCGAGGGTTAACATATGTTTTCCTACAGATCGTTATCTCGCCATCATGCAGCCCTTGTCCGCACGAACCCTGCAGTGTGTAATAAACATGATCATCGCACTGTATCTACTATCCATGAATGAGTAGAACAAGTCGCTAAACATGTTTCACATTAAAGCAAATGGCGACTGAGCCTTGAGCTTGGGGCACTTAGCCTTCCAATGCCCGCCTTGCCGCACTGAAGCACTTCGCCTCTCCTTGGCTTTTTCAAGCCTCCGGTGGAAGACATGTTCTTGCTCCCACTACTCCCATCGCTTCTTTGCCTCTATGGTGCCCCTTTTTTCTTTTCATTTTTCAACGGAAAATTTGGGCCCCTAGATGTGCTAGCAAGGCATGTGCTCCTTTGCCCATGACTCCTTCCGCGGCTACGATATCATTAAACAACCGACTAATGTATACTCGGTCTTGCTCATGATCGCTCACGCGAAAGTTCTCAAAAGACTGGGCAAGGTGTTGAGGATGATATCGACTTGGCTCGCCGCCAATACCTCCTCCCAACTAATCAAGACTATCCATGAGACGAGTCATGTGGGAGACATGTTCATGGACCGAACTTCCTTCTTCCATCTTACACGCCAAGATTTCTCTCATTGTGTGGAAGGATCGTCCGATCCGATCGCCCAAACTTACTCGAGACTTGACCATATTTCACCGTGTTCACCATCGATCGATGCCGCAGCCGCAAGTCTTTGGACATTGTAGTCATCATATAAGACTTGGCCATATTGTTCGACTTATGCTAAAGTCCGCTGACTCAGCGTTTCATTAGCCGATCGCCAAGAAGGGCATCGGTTTGGGAGTAGTGAGAACAAACATGTGTTCTTCAATGATAAGAGCATATTCCATGTTTCGCTTCCACTCGATGAAATTTGGATCGGATAGAGGATTTTGTGCAGCATATTGATTATCTGTAAGAGACATATCCGAAAAGTATTGTAAACACGAAGCATACGATCGCACATAATTTGTAACAATAATATTGTAACCTTTAATAAAACAATATTAATCAAACCTCCAATCGCCCAAGGAATCCCACATGCAAGCCACGCGTGTGGACGCCATACATGAACCCCGACTGCACTAAAATATACCTTTTAGTCGCTTAATTTCAATCAATGTCAACTTATCCTTATGACAAATGAAATTAATGATTGGACCATACTAGACCACATCACTATCGTAGAAGGAACTTCATGGAAGTTGTACTTGAAGTATGTCTAAGCAATGACCACATTTTAACAAAGAAATGAATTCTTAGAATTCGCATACTCACTAGACCATACCGCCCAATCCAAATTCCTTTGTTATCTCATTTTAAATCTATCTCTAGAGAACTTATGAAAATCGTGATATGCAAGCCACGCGCGTGTGGATGTTTACACATGAAAACTCCCACTTCTCAATAGATTAAAATATTTTATTTAGAAATCTCATCTAACAAACTTATGACAAACAAAGGCAAGCAAGCCACGCTGTGAACGTTTACTCACAGCAGTGTATCACTTTGTTTAGAGATCAAAAGTGGAGGTCTCGACATTTTAATTTTGAAATTAATATGTCGGGTTACTTTGCTCTTTTGTTTAAAAGTTTTGTCCATGCAGATCACGTAATCCTAGCATGCTTTTCTATAGAACTCAACATGTAAAACATGCTCATAGAATTCTAAATATGCTTGAAAAGCAGGATAAACCTAGCATGCTTACTATGCGATCCAATCACGAAAACATATTACATGTTTATCTACGAATTAAACATACATAGATGCTTCGCATAATTTAAACATCCACGACATGCTTTAAACGATAAAAATAAAATAAAATCTTTCATCGCGCCCACTTGTATCCTCAGATTCCCCGCCTAATTTATTACATAAATTTGCAAAGCATGATCTTCAAAATTTCAAAAGGCCTCGCGTGCACCGGCAACGGACCGGATTCGCCAAAATGGATTTCGCTGAAAAATAAAAATGGGCGGATCATTCGAACGGTCGGATCGGGCAAAAATCTGAACTGGTCGAAAAATCGGGTACAGCCGAAAAATCCGTCTGGTCGAATTGGGCGGGTCGGCCCAAGACGGGTCGGGTCGCTGAGGCACAACCCACGCCGCGCCCAACCATATTTTGCCACCCAACCTCACGCCGCCGCCGAGACATCCGCCGCCTACCGCCGAGAAGATCGTGATGCGATCGCACACCGCCGAGACTGCCGAGGGCCGAGAAATCTCATCGCGCCATCGCGCGCCGCCTTGCCGCTCGCCGCTAAGAATTACGCCGCCGAGGTGCGCGAGATCCCGGCGAGGGCCGCCGAGGCGGCGAAACCGGCGCTGAGGTTTCCGCGTGAGAATCGCGCTACTCGCCTCACGGATCCCGCCGAGTGCCGCCGCCGAGCACCGCGCCGCGCTGCGTGCCGCCGCCTGTGCACCGCCGAGATCTCGCTGAGGTTTTCGCCACGAGAATCGCACCGAGGCCACCCAGCCGCCGAGCCCGACTCGCCGAGGCGCCGAGCCGCGCCGCCCGCCGCTGTCCGCGACCCGCCGAGGCTTCACCGAGGTTTCCGCGAAACCCGCCGAGGGCCGAGCGCGCCGCCGACTCCAGCCCGCTTGCCAGGGGCTCGGGCGAGATGTGCCGAGCCACGCCCAAAGCATCCACGCCCGGCCGCCGAGACCGCCGTCCGATGCCGCCCAAAGCATCGAGCATAGCTTGCCGAGGCGCGCCCGAAACCTACCGAGGCCTGCCGACGACCCACGCCCTGATGCCACCGACTCGTGCTGAGGGAACGCGCGACCGCCGGGCGACGTGTTCATGAGCCGCCGAGCACGCCAACGTGTTGCCGTCGCACGCCTTCATTAAGGCCGTCGTCGATTTTCCGTCGTGCTTCCGTCATCTCGTTCTTCGTGCTTTTTCCATCTTCGTTCTTCTTTTACAGATAAGATTTATAAGAAAAAATCTAATCTAACCACGGATTTTCTCGTGGTGAAAAAAAATCCGACAAAAAATAAAACGAGCCACGATGAACGACAAATTCACAATTAATTAATTGCGCACGTTATAATCAAACGTGAATTAATCCAACAGAGCCAAGATACTTATCCCAGGCTCTGATACCAATTGTAGGGAAATCTGATTTTAACCCTCTCTCGAGGATCTATCTTGAATGTTTAATTCACCATACATTGATTATATTCCTAGCATGCACCTATATAATTAATTGTAACACGTAGAAGTTTTCTCGTGTTTACATGTCAATCTGTCGGGGAATAAAGGATCAAGAATCGTGCTTTGATCTTCTGGACTGTATCCCGTTTGCCTAAACTCCAATGCGGAGTGAGGACAATCTATGGAGAATGCTATAGAAAAATGTCTTCTTACTTCTCTCAAGATTTTCGAAAATTCTCACTATGTGTATATTAATTCTCGAAAATTATGGCTTGAGCATTAACCTTGATTTTTTTCTCTCACCTTATATTTATAATGCAACCCTAATCCTATCATGATATGATTTATGCATATCTAATAAATATAATCATATCACTTAAGATACAGAGGATCAAGCTGAGTCCCAGTGGGACTTTGAGAAGAGGAGATCGAAATTCTCTAAGCTAAAAGGCCTAGATGGGCCAGCCCAGGGATCAAATGTAAGGAATAAAGATGGGCCTCAAATAAATTAATTATCTTATGTTCAGCCCAGAACATAAATTAATTCATAAATATTTATTCATGCCACTAGAGAATAAATGCCGACTTACCCTTTATTTCCAAGTTGAGTCTGCTCGATTTATACTTTATGAATCCTCGTATTTAAGATATCGCGTCCATTAATTATTTACGATGTTCGACCGCTTAAAATAATTAATATCTTTAATTCCTTAAGTAGTACCACTCAACCTTATTATTGTACTTGAGATAACTCAAACTGTAGGTTTAGTAAAATAAACCTTTGAGCTCCTTAGGGACGCCATCATCCTAAACGGATACAAATGACTCGTGCATGTAACTAGCATGACATACAAGATCGCCACCACCCAAGATGCAGAGAATCTTGGGTTATCTCATGTAACCTCACCCATAACAAGTCAAAGTGATGGACAACAACTCATACTCACCTAATACCTTATCGAGATTTAGATCAACGTAAGTCTCCGAGATCTAGGTTCTTCACGACGGTCGACGATAGAAGAACTCATCTCATTGTGATCCATCAATACGTCGAGACGTACTCAAGATAGACAAGCAACCAAGTCAAGTCACTTATCTATATACAGAGCCTATACCGACAACTCGCCTTCAAGTTGTCTCGGCTATGATACTTTTATATCTCATTAAGCTTGACCAATCATACAGACTTATGTGATCTACAACACACTGTATGATCTAACTTATGTATGAGATAAAGGGATATACATATGCAATCAAGTAAACAATTCAGATAGGAGATTGTAATAGTGGTAACAGGAAACCTTGTATACATGCTCAATCAAAACTGCTTCCAGTATACAAATCCAACATATAATTGAATATAAAATTGTATGTAGTTAAACACAATTGGGGTTGTAAACAAACCAAATAGTTTGTGAGTTATTCGGAGCTCTGCTAAAAAAAGCTCGTTTCTAAAGTTGATCATTTTGTAAACGAGCTGAACTTGAGCTTCGAATAGAGTTTGATAAGTTTATCGAGCTGAACTTGAGCTTAGAGATGTTCGGCTCATAGACTCGCGAACATGTTTGGCTCGAACTCAAACGAGCAAGTTCCCTAACCTTAATTTGAACATGTTCACGAACATATAAAATTATAAATAATTTATATATAAAATAAATAATAAATTATAAAATATGTATTAATTATAATTATTTAGCAACAAATAAGCAGATAGATGTAAGATCGATAATAAATTATTTATATATTTAAATAATTAAAATAAATAATAAATTAAAAATATATGTTTTAATATAAATTGTATTTAACTTATATAACTAATTAACTATGATGTAATTTATCTTTGGTACCTAATTTTTGAAATATAAATGTAATTGAATGATATTAAATAGTATATTCGATTATTTATTATATATGTATTTTTATTTTAATAAAACCTTAATATATATTTTCATGTGTATTAAAAGTAAAATCATTAAATGAATAATTAATTAATATAATGAGATATTGATTCGAAAAACTAAAAAATAATAACATGATCTATTAAGTTATCTTATGAACAAAAAAACAATTTAGATAATTATAATATATAAGTATACAATTATGAGTTACATTTATATTTATATCTCTATAATTATAATTTAAAAATAAATTACATCTAACTTACATAACTAATTAACTATGAGATAATTATAATAATAATTTATAAGTAGATGAATGGAGTAGATATAATGAAATGATAGTAAATATTGTATAGTCTTTACCATTAGTACATAATGAAAATTATTTATGTATCACATGCACTTTGAACTTTTGATAATTACATATGTAATTTTTAAAAATCACATTAATATATATTTTTGTGTATATTATTACATAAATTATAAAATAAACTATTTATGCAATTTATTAAGTTGCTTGGATATAAAACAAAAATAAAATAAATTTACCATATAATATAAATACAATATTTATATCGACTAAAATCTAATGCAAATTTATAAAATAATCATTAATCACCAATGTCCTCAACTTATGTAAGGGTTAATTATAGTTTATGGTCTTAATTTTCAGTGCTTTTCAGTTTATGGCCTCAATTTTAAGTTTTTCTAAAATATTCTAAACTTTGAGAATATACTAACTTATGGTCCAAAAATATTTTTCGATGTCAGAATGCTGATTAGACGACAACTAATTTGAAGTGGATTTTATTTTCCACATGTACATAAAATAACGACGTTTTGCTTTCTAGGTTAATTATAGTTTATGGCCTCAACTTTCAAATTTTTCTATAATGTCCTGAACTTTGAGAATGTACTAACTTATGATCCGACTTTTTTTCATTTTGAATTGATTTGCCTTTAGGATTTTGATAGTGGATATGGAGACGATGGATATGCCATGTAGCTGACCAAAATGCAATAAGCAAAGCAATTAAAAAAAAATCACGGCATTATAGAAAAACTTGAAAGTCGATGCCATAAACTATAATTAACCCGAAGGTCAAACGCCATCATTTCATGTACATGTGGAAAATAAAAGTTCACTAAATTAGATGTTTTCCTAATCAATATTCTAAGCACCAAAAATATTTTCGCTATAAGTTGTCGATTTTATATCTTGAAAGCGAATGATTGAGCTTGTATACAATGTTTCATGTTACCATTATTACAATCTCTTATGTGAATTGTTTACTTGATTGCATATGTTTGCCCGAAGATCTCATACAAAAGTTAGATCATACGATGTGTAGAATATCACGAGTCCAGTATGATTGGTTGCTTGTTGAGATATAAAATTATCACACTGAGACAACTTGAGGACGAGTTGTCGGTATAGCTGCAGATAGATAAGAAGTGACTTGATGGTGCGCCGCTTTTCACCAAAAATAATCGAATGACAGATACCGATGCACGCCCAAACCGCCCAGAGAGCGATAGGCAAAATAATCGATCGACACCAATGGTATGCCTAAACTCTTGCAGACAGAAGAAGCAAAATCGCCTCCCAAGGACGACAAGAATTCTCCTAAACTTTCGACCGCAACGTAACCACGAAGAAATTGGGATTACTAAAACTAGGAATAATTAAATAACCGATAAATAGAAATAAGAATTGAATTTTGATTAAAGAGAATAAAATTGAGAAAGGTAACAAATGCGTGAAGATATTCCGCAACCAATTAATTCCACCCTAGCTTGATATTTTGATCATCGATGCAAAGATAACTTTAACTCATGCAAATAACTCGCTTATGACCATCAAGACGCTCGACGCGATCTTATCTCTCCTTAGCTTCTCGATAATTAGGAAGACGCTTTACTAACTATTTCTCTAATCGATCGACAACCGTAAGAGACGCCTATAGATTTAATGAATCGACATCATTAAGAACTAGAAACCCGATTCAAAACCGATAAACTCGACGCAGAATACCGAATTAAGATTGTTATTCCTCGACCAAGGTTAATTTACCACTAATCAAACCTAAACCACGATTACGTATGGCGATTTAATGGCTATTAATTAATTCCAACTCACTAAATATTGTACACTACCTAGCGGATTGAAACAATTAAACCACAGAGAAAATAGAGAACAATAAATACTTGCATACGAATTAAAGGATAAATAACAAATTAGAACTTACATACAAATCATGCTAGGGCTTCCTTAATCGTTGCCAGAATAAACGAGATTAGCTAGAACTCATAAAGAATAAAAGCAAACAATAATTAAAATAAGAATTAAAGAAAACACGGCTACTGGAATAATGAAGAAAGAATAAATGTTGATAGCTTTCCAATGTCTTTTTGCGTGAATAGCTTCTGTATTCCAAAAGGAGGCATGAGAGAGTTGTGTATGAATTGAGGCGTGGATTGTGATTCTGTTCCAAACAACTAATATAATATATATATATATATACTAACCTAGAAAATAAATGTGCCATACAAGGCCAAATACTAATAATAATAAGTCTCATAATAATAAGCTTCCAAATAAAATCTTTATTCAATCCTTGTCTTCAATTTCCTTCTAACATCATGCTTTTTCTTCCAAAATAATATCAACATCTACAAAATCCACAAAATAAGCAATTAGCTTCATAACATATGATTAAGTAGATATTAAACATTTAAACTCATCAAAATCATCCAAAATATGCGTATAAAATACGCCTAATCACTTGACTTTGTTGCTTGTCTATGCTGGTACGTCTGACGTATTGATAGATCACAGTAAGATGAGTTCTTCTATAGAACCGTCGTGAAGAACCTAGAATTTGGTGACTTTACGTTGATCTAAAACTTGATAAGGTTTTAGGTGAGTATGAGTTACTGACCATCACTTTGACTGTTTATGGGTGAGGGTTATATGAGATAACCCAAGATTCTCCGCATCTTGGGTGATGACAGTGCTTATATTGTCATGCTAGTTACCTGTATCGAGTCACCGTATCCGTTTAGGATGATAGCATCCTCTTAAGGAGCTCAAAAGTTTTATTGAACTAAACCTTGCAGGTTGAGTTAGCTCAAGTACAATAAATAAGGTTGAGTGGTACTACTTAAATAATTAAAGAGATCAATTGTTCTAAGCAGTCAGAATGCTATAAATAATTAATGGACATGTAATATCTTAAATACGGGGATTTGTAAGTCTAAGTGCAATCCCGACTCAACTTTGGTATAATGGAGCAAGTCGGCATTTATTCTCTAGTGGAATGAATAAATGTTTATTAATTAATTTATATTCTGACTGAGCATAAGATTATTAATTCATTTTAGGATCGTCTTTATTCCTTGCATTTGATCCCTGAGCTGGTCCATCAAGATCTAGAGTTGCTCAATTTTTACCCACTACTGGTAGAGTCCCACTGAGACTCTGTTTTGATTAATGTATTATTTTAATACATCTCCATTAACTAGATAGATATTATCGATATTATTAGATATCAAGATATATTATCGATATCATTAGATATCAAGAGATATTATCTAATATTATTATATATCAAAAGATAATTATTCTACATATACTTTATCTTAAAAGATATGATCAGATTTATTAGATATGCAGGATCCTATCTAAATAGGATTCTAGAACGCATTATAAATACAAGGTGAGAGAAAGTCATAATATTCCTATTCATTCATTTGTGATTTTCGAAAATTACAAAGAAAATGTAGGAGGTGAATTTTTGCAGTATGCTCCATAGATTGCTCTCACTCAACATTGAAAAATTGGCATCCGGTATACAGTCCAGAAGATCAAAGCTGGAGTCTGTCATTTATCTTATATCCGAGAAATTCATAGGTAAACATGAGTAAACACCTACGTGTTGCAATTAATTATATAGATGAATGCTAGGTATATAATTAATGTATGGTGAATTAAACATCCAAGATAGATCCTCCGGAAGAGGGTAAAATCAGATTTCCCTACAATTGGTATCAGAGCCCGGGATCAGTAATTCACGTTTGATTATTAAGTGCGCTATAATTAATTATAGATCTATCGTTCATCGTGGCTCAGTTATTTTTTTATTGGAATCGTTTTTCACAACGAGAAAATCAATGGTTAGATTATAATTTATTTTTTATATTAAATTTATGAAAATGAAGAACGAAGACTAAGAAAATGAAGAACGAGACGATACGACGGAAGCCCGTCGAGTGGCGCGACTGGGGCACATATGCAGCAGCACGTCTCACGACAAGACAAATGGCCATGCCGGAAGTGCGGACGGACATGAGATGGCGTGCGAACTCAGCGCGTGGGTGCCCGTCGTGCAAATCACATGGGCAAGCCCAGCGTGCGAGTCGCTCGTAGGGTTGCTCCATAGAGGAATGACAAGGCGCTCAGACAGACGACACGTGCAACATCAACACCCATCCACGTGGGTCCCGTCGCACGATGCGTACGGGTAGGCCCAGCGTAAGCGGGTACACAATGCGTGCAGTCGACGAGCAACGGGACGCAATCATGCTAGGTTTATCGCGTTTTGAAACATGTTTTAGAATTCTACGAGCATGTTTTACATGTTGAGTTCTAGAGAAAGCATGTTAGAACTACGTGATCTGCATGGATAAACCTTTTAAAACAAAAGACTAAGCAAGAAATCCTAAGTATTAATTCTTAAATTAAAAACATCAAAACCTCCACATTTTGATCTCTAAACAAAGTGATGCACACTGTGAGTAAACGTCCACACGCGTGGCTTGCTTGCATTGTTTATCATAAGTTTGTTAGATGAGATTTCTAAATAAAATATTTTAATCTATTGAGAAGTGAGAGTTTCACGTGTAAACGTCCACATGTGTGGCTTGCATGTGTGATTTTTATAAGTTTTCTAGAGATAACTTGGCAAACAAAATTGAATTGGAAGCGATATGGTCCGAGTGAGTATGCTAATTCTAAGAATTCGATTTCTATTATCAAAATTGTGGTCACTGCTTAGACATCACCTCAAGTACAATTTCTCGCGAATTCCCTTCTTGGGATAGTGATGTGGTACAGTTAAGGTCCAATTATTAATTTCATTTGTCATAAGGATAAGTTGACATGAATTGAAATTAAACGAATAAAAGGTTTATTTTGGTCTAGTCGAGGGGTTCATGTGTAAACGTCCATACGCGTGGCTTGCATGTGGAATTCCTTGGGCTATTGGAGGTTTCAACCAATATTGTTTTATCAAAAGGTTACAATATTGTTGTTACGAATTATCTGCGATCGTATGCTTATGTCTTTACATTACTTTTCAGATATGTCTCTTACTCCGATTATCAATATGCTCGCACAAAACCCCTTATCTGGTCTGAACTTTATCGAGTGAAAACGAAACATGGAGTATATTCTTATCGTTGAAGAACACATGTTTGTTCTTACTACTCCCAAACCCGCTGCCCTTACTGACGCATCGACTAATGAGCAGCGAGAATCAAGTAGACTTTGGCATAAGTCAAATAATATGGCTAAATGCTATATGATGACTATAATGTCAAAGGGCTTGCAGCTGCAACATCAGTCGATGGTAGACGCGACTGAGATCTGGTCAAGTTCCGAGAGTAAGTTCGGGCAATCGGATCGAACAGTCCGCTTCCACACGATGAGAGAGATCTTAGTATGTAGGATGGAAGAAAGAAGTTCGGTCCATGAACATGTCTCCCACATGACTAATCTCATGGATAGTCTTGATCAGTTGGGAGGAGGTATCGACGACGAAGCTAAGGTTGATATCATCCTCAATACACTGCCCAAATCTTTTAAAAACTTTCGTGTGAACGCGATCATGAGCAAGGCGGAGTATACACTCAGTCAGTTGCTCAACAATCTCGTGACAGCGGAATACGTCATGAAAAAAGGAACACATGCTCTTGCTAGCACATCTAAGTGCCTCAATGTTCCATCGTAATATTGAAGAAGAAAGATGAGTGCCAAGGGTGGTAGAGCCAAAGGATACAGTGGGAGCTATGGGAGAAAGAACATGAATACCATCGGATGTGTGAAAAAGCCAAAGGAGATGGATCAGTGCTTCAAGTGCGGTAAGACTGGAGTGCCCTATGCTCAAGGCTCGAGGTACGTCATTGGTTCTAGTAACAAAAACATGTTTAATGACTTATTCTACTCATTCGTGGGTAGTAGATACGGGTGCGACTGATCATGTTTGTTACACCTTGCAGGGGTTCATACGGACAAGGCAGCTGAGTGATGGCGAGATAACGATCTCCATGGGCAATGCAGCGAAAGTCGAGACCGTTGCAGTCGGAGATGTTACTTTATGCTTTGATAGGATAGTTTTAATTCTAAGAGATGTTTTAAATGTGCCGGAGTTTCTGCGAAACCTTATTTCAGTTTCCAAGCTATTTACTCATGGATATTCAGTTGTTTTTTATAGTGGTGTTTCTATCATGAGAAATGACGAGTTTATATGTGGTGACACATTGTATAATTCTTTTTATATTATTTCTACTAAGCATAATACCTATAATTATGTTGCATCTATTACATTAAACCATAAGAAGATGAAGTTTTCTTTGTAAAATGACACCACATATCTGTGGCATCTTAGATTAGGTCACATCAATCTAAATAGGATCAAAAGATTGGTTAAGAATGTAGTGTTGGGTGAATTTACTGGTTGCTTTGTTCCCAGTCTGCGAATCCTATATAGACGGAAAGATGTCGACCAGACCCTTCAAAGTGAAGGGGTATAGAACCAAAGAGGTTGGAGTTAGTCCATTCTGACCTGTGTGGACCGATGTCCACATAAGCTCGTGGAGGATATAAGTATTTTTTCACTTTGATTGACGATTTCTTAAGGTACAGATACGTATACCTGCTTCACCGCAAGTCTGAATGCTTTGAGAAATTCAAAGAATTTAAGACGGAAGTGGAGACGAAGCTAGATAAAGTATCAAGTCACTGTGGTCTGATCGCGAAAGCAAATACCTCATCAACGAGTTTATGGACTATCTTGTGCAGTGTAGGATTACATCCCACCTCACTACACCGGGTACACCACAGCAAAATGGTGTGTCAAAACAAAGAAATATGACTTTCTTAGAGATGGTTAGATCAATGAGGAGTTATGCAACTTTGCCTATTTCGTTTTGGGGGTATGCTTTAGAAACAACATCATATTTGCTCAATCTAGTACCGTCCAAGTCAGTTAACAAGACCTCTTTCGAGTTATGGTTTGGGCGTAAGCCTAGTTTAAGCCATATAAGGATATGAGACAGTCCAGCATATGTGTTGAACAAGAAGGCTATCAAGTTGGAGGCTAGATCTGACGCAAGCCTGTTTATAGGATATCCTAGAGGAATGAAAGGTGGTTGTTTCTATAGTCCTAAGATCAGAAGGTCGTTATTAGCACCAATGCCCGATTCTTGGAGGAGGACTACATGAAAAATAAAAAATCCAAAGTTGAAATCATTCTTCAAGAATTATAAGATGATCGATTCCACCATCGATTTCGCTAAAGGTACAAGATATCGAATCTAGTGGGATGGATCGACACCATATATTTCAAAAGATTGAAGTGGGTCTAGTTTCACTAGGAATACCGACCGCATAAGTGGCACATACCCAACAAGTTGTTAAGAAGGGAACCACAAGTTACTACACCCACCGTTGCCAATGTGCCAAGAATACCATCGTCGTAATGTGGAGGTTTTGTGACAACCTGGTAGGTTTATGTTCGTGGGTGAATTTTTGGATTCAGTCCCAATAGGCGAACAAGCTATAATCGACCCATGGATATACATCGAGGCGATATAAGACATAGACGTAGGAGCACGGCACACATCTATGGACTTATAAATCGAGTCCATAACAATTATGGATGTATATGAGAAAACACATCTACCAGATGACAAGGAAACCATAGGTAGTAACTGGGTATACAAGAGGAAGAGAGATTATGATGGAGAGGCTACAGTTTTCAAAGCCGGGCTTGTGACGAAATGTTACACTTAGATTAAGGGGATCGATTAATATGATACATTTTCGCTTGTAGCAATGCTCAAGTCCATCATAATTCTTTTAGCCATAGCAGCTCTGTAATACCCCGAATTTCTGGGCTTAAAAATTTCGAAAATAAAGAAGGAACAGTACGATAGAAACGAGAATAAAAGTGAACGTCGGTAATTGTCGATTTTGAATAAATCGAAATTTCTCTTAAAAATTTGAACGAAATAAATTTTAAATATATTTTAAGTATATTTGGGATATTATTTACACTAAAGAAGAAAAAGAAATATTTTTCTTTATCCAATTATTATTTTCGAAAATATGATGAATTAAGTGATTAATTTGTGATGTAATATGTGATCACTTGATTTTATGTCATGAGTTGTCATGTTTATCTTATAGTATATGATAAGATAATTATCTTAAACACCTAAGCATGAGGTGGATGTGATAAGGTTGGAAAATGACATTTTTAAGATAAGATTTGCTATGATATTTTCATAAAAGATAAGATAAGGTCATGATTAATTAAGAGATAATGTTTATCTCTTAGAAATGTGTAGAAATGTGTAGAATATCATAGGAAATAATATTTTAAATATTAGTTGCATGATTTTCGAAATTTAGGTATTATTTTATGTGAAATTCAAAAATCATGATTTTTATGTGATAAATGTATTAAATAATTTATTTAATTATATAATTGATAAATATCATGATTCTGGATCAATCTTATCTCATAGGAAATATAAAAATTTCGAAATTTATGAAATAAGGTAAGAATAGGATTTTATAAAAATAAAATCCTAAGAAACCCTAATTTTTGAAAATTTGGGGAAATAGCTTAGAAAAATTCCAAAATTTATTTTATGATATAATATCATTATATTGATATAATTACTCATAAAATAATATTTTTATGAAAAGAATCATAGTTTGATAATTTATTCATAATTTGAATTATTTTCGATAACTTTACTAAAGTACATAGAGATGACCTTAATTAATTTTCCTATGATTTATTTTATCATCTAAGATTATTATTATGTCATATAGTTATTAATTGAGAAAATAAAATATTTGGCTTATTAATATTAAAGGGGCGAAAATATCAATTATATATGTGAAAAGGATATAAATATCATGCTTTAATTAATGCTATGTCATTATTATTTGGATAAGATATTATTATAGGATAAGGTAGATTATGTATCCAATTTGAACAAGTAACTAAGACCTTTGTCATGTAGTAGGAGAAAAGTTTGAAAAATTAATGTGAACAAATGTGAACATAATAAATAAAAGTCAAACTTTAGAATAAGGATAAGATATGATAAGATTTGATAAGATAAGATAAGATAAGATATGATAAGATTTGATAAGATAAGATATTTTATGAAATAATGATTAAACCCACTTTATAAATCCTATAAATAGGAGGTTACCCCTCCCATAACCTCATAACCAAAAATAAGTGGGAAATAAGAGAGAAAAATAGAGAGGAAAGGATAAATAGTGTTCCTCGAAGTACTATACGATCATAGAGAAATCGCCAACGCCGATCGAATCCGATCAAAAGGTTAGAAATTCATATGTGATATGTTATGCTTGATTATTTTCAAAATTATGACTCAAAGTTAATATGTTTAGATATTGTATTTATATGATGTTATTAAGCATGTAGTATAATTATATCACAAAATCAAGCATGATATCAAATTCTATATATGGACCGAAAACTTGAAGGTATGATATGTTGATTATTATGATTTTAATCGATGATTGAAGCATGAAATCATGATCTAGGTATTAATTATGCTTATATGATTTTATGTAGAATTTTTGGAAAACTTTAGTACCTCTATGAATTTCGAAAATTATAGAACATGATATTATGATGAGATATAATCCATGTTCGAGTGTTATCATAACATACCGAAAGTGTAGAATCATAATATAGTGTTGTATGAATTTATCGAATTGTTAAAATTTATCGACCTAAGTCCAAATTTTCAAAGTGACTTAGGAAGATTAAATTCAATAGTTCACAATAAATAAAAATTATGTTATAGTAAGGATGCTTATAGATGAGTATGTGTTATGTGATTTTATCGAATTTTGAAAATTATTTGCTTAGTTTAATTAGGGTTTTCAAAACTATAGGTTATATGTATTAATGTTATAAATTTATTTTATAGGTATGATTGCATAATATGATCCAAAATGATGTTTTAGATATATTATGATTTTATGGGAATTTTAGAAAAAATTGCACATAAAATAATAGAATTACATAAAAGGAATTAAAAAGTCAAATGTCGACTTTAGTCAAAATTGTCGACTAAATGTCGACTAAGTCAAAAACGCCGACCAAGGTCAAAGGGCATGAAATTCGATAAAATAAGATCTATGTGACGAATACGCTTAGTAACAATGTAACTTACGCTATTTAAAGTACATTAAAACATACATTATATACTAAAGAGATGGAATATCTCTTATATGATGAGCAATGTCATAATCGACATCATTTTTATTAGGAAACATCAAAATAAGTCCGACGTTAATTTTATTTGATGCATATGACGTTATAGACGATGTTCGCCTCTATCGAAAAGTATAGCGATGTACTAAACCTCGTTTCTCACATTGAAAAAGGTCCCGCCGGAGGAGAAAGAAGACGATAATTAAGTACTAGTGACGTAGGAACTTTAAGTTCCCGAGGTGGGCTTTCTTACCAAAACCTTTATGAGCTTTTTGGAAAATGTTTATCGTTATTATCGCTCGCTTTTATCAAAACTTTTGAGATACGATATTTGTCTCGCCAAAATGTTTTATGTTTCAGATATGTTCATTCGGGCCGCTCGGGCAACAGGAAAAGTATTACGAATTCGGATCCTAAGTTGGAGGTGAAAGGGATCTCGGCTTAGGGTTGTGTACACTTGCTCGAATCGCCGGTTGCGATCAGTTTTCAGCCTCAATCGGCGGTTGCGATCGATCGTGCGTCCGGGTAAGCGAGGCCTCCTCCTGCGCTAATCCATATGCCGACTGAATATACGCCAGATGTGAAATGCCCGCCAGCGATGTTTTGAGAAAATGAAAATGTATTTAGTAAAACAAGCGCCTTTTCAAACAAAACCATTGTGTCTTCATCGTGAAGAAGCGATAATATCCGTAAAGTAAAAATGTTTTCGCAATGTGTCCACCGAGTGCAAATTTTGTACTCACCGCATGTTTGTTTTAAATGTGCAGTTGAGCGATGATGGAAGGCGGAGTTGAGCGGAGTTCTTTGTCAACTCGAGTATGGAATATCTTTTGTTCGCCTTGAGAATGCATCTTCATACGCATGTCTCACATGTTTATTCATTGCCAAAACTCTTGAGATTCTTATATTCGCTTCGTGTTGCTTTGTAAAGCTCTTGCTTTGTTGAACCTTTGAAACCATCTTATATATATAAGCTATTTTGTCCGTCATGATTTCCGTTTCGTTGGAACATCTATATTCTCTTCAGAGGTGAAATGAGTTGAAACCCTCGTTCTTTCATATTCACTGACCGAACCCCAAGTCACGATCCGGTAAGGATAAGCCAAACCGGGCTGTGACAAGCTCACTTAAACCTAGAGGTTTGGCAAATAGATGTGAAAAAATCTCTTTCTTAAACGGTTACCTTGAGAAAGGTCGAGATATCTATATACAAAGAACCCAAGGTTATGTGAAGAAAGGTGAGTAGCATCTAGTGTGGAAGCTTAAGAAGTCCATTTATGGACTCAAGCAAGCTTCCGGTCATGGAACTTACGCTTTGATGAGGTGGTAAAAACCTATGGTTTTACCTAATTGCCTAGTGAGAGTTGCGCTTATCGCTTAGATGTCAATGGTGACGGAATTTCTTGCACTTTACTTAGATGACATCCTTCTACTGGCAACAATGTGAAGTCGTTATCGACGAAATAGTTGGTTATCCGATTAGTTTCGTATGAAAGACTTAGGAGATGCAACGACATTCTTTCGATCAAGGTTTACCGAGATTGCAAGAGGAAAATGTCGAGTTTTCTCAAACGCCTTACATTGATCTGTAATTACTCATTTTAGCATGCAAACCGCCAATAAGGATTGCTATCCTTCGCATATGGTGTTCCTTTATCTAAGGAGTAGTAGTCCATGACTGCAAATGAGATAGAGTAAATGAGACATGTTTCCTACACTTCCGTCGTAGAAAGTCTCATGTATGCAATGCTGTGTATGAGGTCCGATATCTGTTACGCGGTAGGCATAGTAGCAAGATATCAGCCTAACCCTAGACAAGCTCATTGGACTGCGATAAAGCATATACTCAAGTACCTGAAAAATACTCGAGATTATAGTCTAGTTTACCAGGCAAATAGTCTATGTCTTTGGATTATTCAGACTCGAATTTCCAAGCTGACCATGATGAGAAGAAGTCTACGTCAGGCTATGTGTGTACCTTGGGAGGTGGAGTCGATTGGCGGGAAAGCAGTGGTGCATTGAAAACTCCACCATGGAATTCGAATATGTAGCCGTATCTAAGGCTGCTAAGGAGACGGTATGGTTCAAGAATTACCTCATGGATCTAGATATGGTACCTCATTTGTCCAAAAGTATCATAGTGTTATGTGATAACTCTTGTGCAGTAGCAAACTCGAAGGAACCATGGACCCACAAGGTGACGAAACACCTAGAGAGAATGTACTATAACTTACGAGAAATCGTACGACGAGGTGACGTGCTTATAGATAAGATTGGTACTGTGGAAAACCTAGCTGATCCATTCACGACGAGCCTAACGCAAAAAATCTACTACGAGCATGTTTGATGACTTGGATTGGGCAAGATGACCCCCACTTAGAAATGAAACATTTGTAGAAGTGGAGAAGCAAAGTGATGGTGTTGTTTGTAATAACTAGTAGGGAGACACATTATATACTAAAAGTTTGCTTTAATATAAGTGGGAGATTATTGAATTTGTATACTGAAAGCAGAATAGTTGAACTTGTATATAATTTTTTATGTTACCACTATTACAATCTCATAATTGAATTGTTTACTTGATTGCATTTGTTTATCCTATTATCTCATACAAAAGTTAGATCATACAGTATGTAGAAGATCACTGAAACCTTTATGATTGGTTAAGCTTATTAAGATATATAAAGGATCTGTAATATCCGACCGACCAGTCAGGTCGGGACAAAGGGATATCATGGAGTTATGAATGAAATAGTGAAAGGAGAAATGAAACGGAGAAGCATAGTCATACATATAATATTATATATATATATATATATACTAAGGTAATATAACACATATTTATCAGAACAGCAACCTTATGATGAGATCCTAGCGAATAGATAATTTAAAAAGGGAATTAAATTCGAATAAATAGTGAAATAGTCAAAATCTTGACACGAAAACAGGATGGTGCAAATGGCATCTCAGATATAGGGGCCTATGCGTTTTTGATTAAGCATCTCGAAAGCTGAAAGCAAACACTTGACACATCAATACCAGTTTATAGCTTCAGGGAGATATTGAAAACAACTTCATGAAGATATTGGAAACTAAACTACCAAGAGTTTTGGATTTCTTGACCGGTCAATATCCAAGTGCCTTAGTAGTCTCGCTCGGCCATGCTAGTTCATCAACCTGAAAACATTTGAAAAGAGTTTTGGACTGAGTACTAGCGTACTCAGTGGGACCTTATGCCCCATTTTGAGAAATAATAGTTCATAAATAGTTCAAGAAAAGAGCATACTAAACACATATCATAGGACATATTTTAAAAAGAAAAAGGCTGACCCTATATATGCAAAACATAGTTTTCTCCGAGCAGAGCTCGTATCGTGATATACTTCCTTGCTCATCACATCTATGCTACCTACCGGACCATAGGGGGAAACAACGTTCCACTAATGATCTCATTAGCCAAGACTAGGGAACTTGGCCAAGTTTACCTAGTCCGGACTTCTGTGTACACTACCTCAGTCAGTACTTAGCTCGAGGCACGATCGTTAACTACTCCCGACCGAAGTCGTAGCGGTTTAACCGCTCCAAGGTCAGCACCAAGCAATGAGCATAAAAACAGCATGCAATTCTCAATTTTAATAAACATCTTGGGGCTTAATAACCCGAAATACATTGCAGAAATTAGATCCCACCTATCACCGGAGTGGTACCAACAGCTCATCATACTCGTACATATCCACTGGTTGTCCTTGCATAAACCTTAACCGATCCTACAAGATGAGTTTAGTCCTTAAGAACGATTATTTAATAATGGTTTCTCAAAACCCAAGTCTTAAGCTCTAGTTTTATCTATTCTCGGGTTTAGGATTTGGGGTCAGAGTTCTCATCAGATCTTTAGATCCATAATTATATTTTTAATGCATGTCATGATATGGTATGAAATGATCGCTCCTTTTTCACACGTAAAAAGTGTAAGTATAGGGTAAGCGAAGTATCGTATCCACAGAGATTGTATCACGAAAACATAGAAGCTAGCTCAACGACAATTCATCATTATCCAAGCACAGAATTTGGGTTGAAAGGTTTTAGGGCTTCAGATAATTAAATCCAAAGCAAAAGTAATAACAAGAAAATAAACTAAAGCAATAAAATATCAAGGAAACAAATATCAAGAAAGACTAACCCTAGGGATGCATTAATCCTATCCACAATGATGTTTATCCTACTTATTACTAGCCATTTTAATCCAGACAAGACGGAAGATCACATATATAACCAACAACTTGATTCGACAATTGCGGCGATTGATTACTAATTTTCCTATCACGATTCGTCTAGAGGAAAATAAGCAACCCAAATGGATCACTAAGAATATGCTTCCTACGAATGTCCTATCTCGCCACGACTCGCGCTTATTCGATCATGCATTCAAGATCGATTGACAATTAATACAATTACGTAATTAACCGACAACTAGATATGCATCAAGATTGATCGTAAATCAACACATATAAATAAGCACCAAGAATCATGAATCAATGCGGAAGGTAAATAACAATGATGAGGAATCACAACATATAGGATAAAATCATGCAAACCCTAGATTAGAACAGAAATTAGCTAGACATAATTAACGACATAAAGTACGCAATAATCATAAAACGGAAATTAAATTGATAAAACCCGGGAAGCGTCAAGAACAATGGTTGGGTTCGTATCCAAATCCAACGGAAAACGGAAAAAGATGGAATTCTTCGACGAAATCGTGCTAAATCGTCACCAATGCGAAGAACTAATGTAAAGCGATGGATAACTATTGCTAGAACTAATCTAAATCAAAGCTAAAGCGAAAATAAATGAAAAATGATAAAAGCGAGGAAAACGTGCAAAATCGCTACTGGGGTTCGTTGGGGTGCGGTGAAGCCTATTTATAGATTAGGCTGAAAACCCTAATTTTGGGTCCGCCTCATGAGCCGGCCGCGAGCAGTGGTCGCGAGGTTTTGGGCGTTCAGGCGATTTCGCGCGGCGCGCCATGACCGCGAGCTCTCGCCGGCTCGCGCGACTTCACTGTTTCGCTCCGTTCTCTCGCGTCCGAACTCCGAATTGCGATCCGTTTGCGCCTATGGACTCCTATCGAGATGCTCTTTAACATTGTAAACTTTTCACATCCATATTTTTCATATCCATTTAATCATCTTTGGTTACATCTTTGCCTTATGCATCGATTATCACCTGAAAAGCCTACAAAACACCAAAGAGAAACCCCAAGAGCAGTATCTTCTAGAAAAAGATAAAACATTAAGAATCGATACATAAACGCACATTAAACGAGCTAAAATCATCTTCAAATATCAACTATAAATGTGTAAAAAGCGCGTTTATCAAACCCCCCAAACTTAAAGCATTGTTTGTCCTCAAACAAAAGCGAGTAATGTAAAGACACAACGAAAGATCAACGAGCGTAGCAAAGATGATAACCATTCTAGCCTCCAAACATATCAACGCCAAAACATTAGTGCACATGACGACGTTAGTCCACTCAACACAAACAACAATTTACGGCAAAACTCATTTAATTCAACCTCACAAAGGCATGTGTGTAGAGTATGAGGATACACTTAAACTTATAAAGAAATTAAGGATGTGTATACACTCAACGAACAATGCAATGCAACATCTTACCATAGGCTTGCCGTTTCTCTAATATCTCCACCGCGTCATTGTGTTCAAATAAGGATCAAAGAGGTCTTTTGATAGGTTATAATGTAGGCACATTGGTTAAGGTAGGATAATATATGGCTAAGTGACTCAAGAATATTTCAAGCACCATCATTTATACATTTCGATACATATGGACTTTGTCCATTTTCTTCTTCTCTCCCAACGTGCCAAATCAATGTTTATTGCCACAGAAGGTACCTATACTTTGATTAAAGACCCTTTATGCTCAATGCTCATAGTGAACTTAACATTTTTTCGTTTTCTTTTCTTTTCTAGAGCTTATAGGGTTTAACTTTCACAACAAAGGTACTATTCTTTACCACAGATGTATTTTTCTAAAAGAAACTTTTCTCGTCATAACTTACATCAAAATTTCACCCCTTTTGATTCCCATATCCATCCTCACCTCCTATCATCCGGTTAATCGAAAGAAAAAGTCTAATAAAGGCTCAAAGAAGGCGACAAATGATATATAACATCGGGTTAGTGTTTGGGTGAATATGTGGTTAACAAAGATGGCCTTTATCCTTTCCAAATTAAACACATATGCATCTCGATACGTAAGAACGGCAAGTTCTAGAAGATAATCGCATGCATGATATCACACAATTAAAAGAAACTGTATCAAGATGTTTATACAGTGAAGCTCAAGTCTCACGGGTTAAGCAAATGGTGAAAAACAACAAGCCTAAGCCATCTCACGTCATTCATGCGTCATTTTCTAACATATCATGTGCACTATCATTAAATTTCACAAAATTTTCTATCGTCATTGGCCACATGGATTAACACACTTCACTTAACTCGTTGATCGACGTATTACACGAAATGAAAAGAAAAGCGTAAACACGACAAAAAGCAACACAAACGAAAGACACGACAAAACACGAAACAAAATAAAGAAAACGTTGGGTTACCTCCCAACAAGTGCTTAATTTAACGCCTTTAGCTAGACCATCACTAACCTCGCTAATCTGGGCGTTTTAGTAGCAATAGACATCTTTCCCGACTTGTGGAACCTCCTAAACTTCGCATTTACGGATGACCACCACCGACTATGGAAGCGCCCTCAAACTTGAACGATACACTCGGAGTTCCATGCCGAGTCCACTTCTTCCTTCTCACGGCTTCCTTGATCGGCCGAGTACCCTCTAAACGCGAAACGCGCGGCAAGCAGTCATGATCGGCGGCAATCTTTCGGCTTTCCAACGTCGTGTTGCTTGATGGCGTCGATATGGAAATCTTGAGCTCCTCATCGTTAACACGAAACGTGAGATTGCCTTCCCGCACATCAATCAACGCACGGTTGCTAGAAAAGGTCTACCAAGGATTAGTGGTTGTTGTTTGAATTCGGAATATCTAGAATAACAAAGTCGGCAGGAAAAACAAAATCTCAATTCTTACCAACACGTCTTGACGATACCTTTTGGATATGTGGTGACCGTCACCATCATCGATGAAATCTTCGCCGGCTTCATCTTTCCTAGGTGTAGCGGTTGAAAACGCTCAATGGCATCGATTGATGCTCGCCCAAGTCGCACAAAACATTTGAAAGTCCGCTCGCGATCTCGCACTCTAACATGAAACCTAGGGATCCTTCGCGGAGGAGCTTCCTTTGCAAGACGGCACTACATTCTTGGTTAGGTAATTTTCTCAAATTTCTCCAGTTTCTTCTTGCTTGCAAGCTGTCTTTAAGAATTTCATGTACCCGGCATGTTTCGCAGTCACTTCAAAGAGAGGCAAATTTATCTCAACTTTTGAAAATCTCTTTGAAGCGAGCAAACTCCTCGTCATATTTCGACTTGACAAGTCGACTTAAACGGGACCGGAGGAATGTACGTGCGAGGATTAGCCTCAGGGGCGCCGCGGTCGACCTCGCGACCACTGGGAAGGTCGCGAGGAATCTGCTGCTGTGGACTCCTTCCTCGGCGTGCGAGCTTGCGCGAGTGAGCTGTGTGATTTCGCCATGTGCTCGACCGATTGCTCGCGGTCGGGTTTATGAAAGTCTGCCGGGTTGCTCGCGAACAACTCGGCGCCGATACCGGAGGGCTCGCGGTCAGTGCGCGGACGCGTGCTCGGTCGCGAGCTTCGTGGAAAAATTACGGATGGTTCGCGATCGGGCTCATGGTCGCGAGCTCGATCGCGAGTTTCTGCGTCAGTGTGCTCTCATGCTCTTCTTCCTCGATCGGGCTCGGGTAGGCTCGTCCACTCCTCGTCTGAATGGCGAAGCATTGATTCTTCGGGTTCACCTCCGTATTACTCGGAAATTGGCCCGTCTTTTGTAGTGCATTCACTTGTACGGCTATTTGACCAATTTGATTCTCCAACATCTTCATGTGCTTCCCCATAGCCGTCACAGTGGACTCCAAATGATTTATCTTTTGCCCGGTGTTGCTTATGAACGAATTCTGATTCGTTGCCAATTGTTGGTTGCTTACAACCAATCTGCGCATCATGTCTTCGAGACTTGGCTTCCTCGGCTCTTGAATCAATTCAACATTGAAACTTCTTGAAGGATGTTGGAAATTCGAATGATTCCTCCGATTGATGTGGTCGACGTTCTCGTCTCAATCGACTCTTCAAAAGAGTGAACTTCTTCATGAGATCGCCATATTTTGAATCACTCTCAACAAAGAACTGCTTGAACGATGGCGTTCTCTCCGTTGGCCATTGATAGCTGTTGGCACCATCTCTCTCTGTCTGGCTTGCCTCGCTCTGGTCGGTTCAATAAACAGCCCCGACGCATCCACCATGCTCCTTGTCTCGCCATGTCACCCACCGTAGAACCGAGTGATTTGTTGCTCCTGGAGAACCCATGTTGTGGACATCGTCTCAATAGACCTCTGAATCTCTCCCATGCCTCGAATAATGATTCGTTGTGGTTTTGGCAAAATGAGAGATTTCGCGATGATCTTCTCGCTTTCGCCCGGCGGAAAGTATTTCGAAGAAACTTCGCAAAGTTTCCCCAAGTGTCGATGCCACCGGTCCAACTCTTGAACCAATCTTTTCGCTTTGGTCACAATGAGAAACCCAACATGCGCATCCGGATCGTGTCTTGTGGCACCCCATTCATTTGATGGTGTCACAAATATCGAGAAACGTTCGAGATGCGCATTCGGTCTTCCGTGACTCCTCCCCCAAACCGCTCTCCTGGACCATACCGATCGGGGCGGTTTGAGCTCGAAATTGTTTGCATCTACGCAGGGCCCCAACCGCCTCCTGGAACTGCTCGGTGGGATGTCGGTACATGTGATTGAGGTCTTTCCTCCGAGCAGGACAATGATTCCATATTCGCCATCCGCATTGCATCTCCGCAAAGTCGCCTAGCATGCGTGCAACTTGCTCGGGAGGAATGCCCCTGCTCGCTGGATTGGCCGCCATTGCAGCCGTCTCTTCTCTCGCCCTCTTCTCCTTTGATAACTTTCGATCTCGGGATCTAATAATATTTCGCGAGGTCCCCGAGATCTTATACGCATAAACTACCCGAGAAAAGAGAATTTAGCACCGACAAAAATAAATAAAATAATATAATATATATAACTTGAATTAATAAATCCAAATCGTCAAATTATTCCTATGCAATCTAATAATCCCGACAACGGCGCCAAAATTTGATCGCTCCTTTTCACACGTAAAAGTGTAAGTATAGGGTGGCAAGCATCGTATCCGAGAGATTGTATCACGAAAACATAGAAGCTAGCTCAACGACAATTCATCATTATCCAAGCACGTAATTTGGGTTGAAAGGTTTTAGGGCTTCGTATAATTAAATCCAAAGCAAAAGTAATAACAAGAAAATAAACTAAAGCAATAAAATATCGAGGAAACAAATATCAAGAAAGACTAACCTAGGGATGCATTAATCCTATCCACAATGATGTTTATCCTACTTATTACTAGCCATTTTAATCCGCATAAGACGGAAGATCACATATATAACCAACAACTTCGATTTACGACAATTGCGGCGATTGATTACTAATTTTCCCTATCACGATACGCCTCTAGAGGAAAATAAGCAACCCAAACGGATCACTAAGAATATGCTTCCTACGAATGTCCTATCTCGCCACGACTCGAGGCTTATTCGTATCATGCATTCAAGATCGATTGACAATTAATACAATTACGTAATTAACCGACAACTAGATATGCATCAAGATTGATCGAAATCAACACATATAAATAAGCACCAAGAATCATGAATCAATGCACGGAAGGTAAATAACAACAAGATGGGAATCACAACATATAGGATAAAATCATGCAAACCCTAGGATTAGAAAGAAATTAGCTAGACATAATTAACGACATAAAGTACGCAATAATCATAAAACGGAAATTAAATTGATAAAACCCGTAGGGAAGCGTCGAAGAACAATGGTTGGGTTCGTATCCAAATCCAACGGAAAACGGAAAAAGATGGAATTCTTCGGACGAAATCGCATAAATCGTCACCAATGCGAAGAACTAATGTAAACGATGGATAACTATTGCTAGAACTAATCTAAATCAAAGCTAAAGCGAAAATAAATGAAAAGCAGAAAACCGAGGAAAACGTGCAAAATCGCTGGGGTTCGTTGGGGTGCGGTGAAGCCCTATTTATAGATTAGGGCTGAAAACCCTAATTTTGGTCTTCGCCTCGCCTGGCCGGGCTCGCATGACGCGAGCAGCGGTCGCGAGGTTTTGGGCGTTACGGCGATTTCTCGCGGCCGCGCCGCGGCCGCGAGCTCATTCCGGCTCTGCGCGACTTCATTGTTTCGCTCCGTTCTCTCGCGTCCGAACTCCAATTGCGATCCGCTTGCGCCTATGGACTCCTATCGAGATGCTCTTTAACATTGTAAACTTTTCACATCCATATTTTCATATCCATTTAATCATCTTTGGTTACATCTTTGCCTTATGCATCGATTATCACCGAAAAGCCTACAAAACACCAAAGAGAAACCCCAAGAGCAAGATCTTCTAGAAAAGATAAAACATTAAGAATCGATACATAAACGCACATTAAACGAGCTAAAATCATCTTCAAATATCAACTATAAATGTGTAAAAAGCGCGTTTATCATGAAATCAGGTAGTCACGTATGTACATTCAGTTACATACTTGTATCCAAGTCAAGCTTCTGTAGAAATTTATCATGTTGCATTTACTTATATTAATCATAAAATATTTAAGCTTCGTAATGAAATTCGTATCAAGGTATGCACATAATTAGACAAGTAGCTTCACATAATTAGAAAACATATTTTTGTGCACAAGCTCGTAACTTTTGACTCACAGTGCCAAAATGAGAGAGAGACCCCATTATGGAAACCTTGTAACAAGAAATACACATTTTATTAAGAAAGACTCGGAAGATACCTGACTCATCAAGAGATACATGAGCTCAAAGTTGACTGGCTGAAAATGGACAGTTTCGGGTAAGTGATTTTGGATGAAAGAAAAGCATACCTAAAGGACTTGGATTGAGATCAAACTTTCCAGATCACAACTAGACATGGGAATGAACATCTTTTATGAATAAACCGAAGTCAAATTCGGACTACAACAGTCTCGAACAGCCCTCGTAAAATTTGGACTCGAATAGTTTATTGAAATAGAAAAATGGACTTAGGCAGTTGTCAAGAATATTCAGTGGAATGTATTAACTTCAAAAATTCAGTGAGGGCTTATTAAGAAGGATATAGGGATGAGATTCATCATTTTGGAAAGCCATTTGAATCTAATTTAATGCAGAAAAAGCCTCATTCAAATATTCACATGAGGGTGAGAGCTAAATATAATTTACAAGAAGTTATCCAGTATTGTGCAGTTCATATGTAAATTATGAAATAAATAGTAACAATTTTTAGAAAATTATGAAAATTTACAGAACACTTCTAGACATACTAAATTGTGTTTATGCAAAAATTTAGCATTTTAAAATTTATAAAACTCTAGACGCAACTTAAAGACCGTGAGCATCGATCAGGGGATTTTAACAGATTTGTGCAGTGAGTTTATAAAATATATTTAAAATAGTAAAATACGTGGGATTGACCTGAAATTTTACAGAGGCATATTATACATACTTAATTTCAACATATTAAAATTTGGTGATCATCAAGTAACTAAGACTTAGTCAATTAATATCGTGAAGTTATTGTTTTCGTGAGATAACTTCCAGTTTTTGCAGACAAGATTATATTTCAACTTTAGTACATTGATTTCTTGCAAGCATTTCATCAAAGGCTTCATATGCACACATATTTGCACGAAACCTTGGTGAATTTATCACCCCAATCCACAGCCGAACTCATCAAATCAAACATGCAATACATCAAAACTAACATATAACACTTATAAGTCAAGAATCTAAGCATTAATTCAATATGCAATCACTTTCAAGCATAGACCCAACACAATCAAGAATATTGATGCACATGCATGTATATGGATTGATTCATATGAGATTTAAGGCAGAGGGATCACCTTGGAGTATAGTTTGATCAAGGCTCGAATAGGTGGTTAGCGACGGAAGCTCGTGAGCCAAACTTCGGTCGTCTTCTACGTTGAAAGAATGCTAGAGTTTCCCTTATAATGGCCAAGTAGGGGTTGCCTTTAGAAGGGAATTAGATTAGAGAAAGGATCTTAGGATGTCAAAAGTAGGAGGAGAGTAGAAACAAAAGCTTCTACCTTGGTAGCCCCTAGGCTTCAACCTTCAAGCTCTCAAGAGAAAGCAAAATGGCTAGAGGGAAAAAGTTGCCAAAAGACGAAAAAGAATGTCAAAAGGTAGATGATGGCGTGACGGCCTTGAAGAAGTGGATGGTCTTCAGCTTCCTTGCTCTGGTTGAGAGAGTTCGACGGCGGGGAAGAAATGAGAGGTGAGTGGCGTGAGAAAGGGAGAAAGTCGGTCTCCTTGTGGGTTGGTAGGAGTTAGCTTTAGAGAGAATATGGAATTAGAGATGTTGAGTGTGTAGCTTTTGTTTTCCCAGAGGAAAGCTAGAAATAATATAATATGGGTTTTGGAGATAAAGGTGTGTCCGTCTGAGGGAAGAATGGGGTGTTAGGGTGGAAACGTGGGTGACATTTGTCACCCTTAGCTTATGCAACTTACACCACACACACATCACTTAATTAAGCACACACACGTCACACACACATGGTCATACATTACATAACATGCATTTGCATCACATGCCCACATGCATAATCTCACGGCACACACTCTCATAATACTCAAATATCATTCACCTATATGTATATATACATATTTTGTATCATGTATCGTATTTTTATCTTTATATATATATTTAAATGAATTTCACTTTATCAAGTAAGAGCACATATGTATTTTAATATGATTAAGAATAATTGGATTTTGAGTAAATTATTCCAATTTGTCATTAATTAATATGTATGGTATAAATCATGGCACGTTGAAATGAAATATGTTAGAAATCAAATACCAAGAATTCAATTTGTATAGGTGCAGGACGCTCAATTATATTATAATGTCTTTCTAGTTAATAGGTATAGCTTCTTGCAGCTATAATGTTTTATTGTTATTATTATTGAATTACATACTCGTACTTAATTCCATTAATCAGGTAGCGACGTTAATAACTCATGGTTCTTCACATACTATGATAATGCATGCCAATGAGAAATTATTTCGAACTCTTAATTGACTTTAAAGAAAAGTTTTCCTTATAAAAAGAAATTTATTATTAGCATCTTTTATTTAAAACGAGTTTTCAAGCAGGCAGTTCTCTGGGATATTACAGGATCACAACTAAGATAACCTGGGGACGAGTTGTCGGTATAGGCTGCAGTATAGATAAGAAGTGACCTGACTTGGTTGCTTGTCTATGCTGGTACGTCTTGACGTATTGATGGATCACAATGAGATGAGTTCTTCTATATAACCGTCATGAAGAACCTAGATCTCGGTGACTTTACGTTGATCTAAATCTCGATAAGATTTTAGGTGAGTATGAGTTACTGACCATCACTTTAACTTGTTATGAGTGAGGGTTACATGAGATAAACTATGATTCTCCATATCTTGGGTGGTGGCAGTGCTTGTATATCATGCTAGTTACCTGTATCGAGTCATCATATTCGTTTAGGATGATGACGTCCCCCTTAAGGAGCTCAAAAGGTTTATTGTACTAAACCCTGCAGATTGAGTTAGCTCAAGTACAATAATAAGATTGAGTGATACTACTTAAGGAATTAAAGAGATTAATTGTTTTAAGCAGTCAGAATGCTATAAATAATTAATGGATGTACGATATCTTAAATACGAGAATTCGTAAGTCTAAGTGCAAGCCCGACTCAACTTCGATAATAAAAGACAAGTCAGCATTTATTCTCTAGTGGAATGAATAAATGTTTATGAATTAATTTATATTATGGGCTAAACATAAGATAATTAATTAATTTTAAGCCCACTTTATTCCTTGCAATTGATCTCTGAGCTGGCCCATCAAAGCCTGGAGCTGCTGAATTTTTGCCCACTACTGGTAGAGTCCCACTGAGATTCTGTTTTGATTAATGTATTATTTTAACACATCTCCAGTATCTAGATAGATATTATCTGATATTATTAGATATCAAGAGATATTATCTGATATCATTAGATATCAAGAGATATTATATGATATTATTATATATCAAGAGATAATTATTCTGCATATAATTTATCTGAAAAGATATGATTGTATTTATTAGATATACACTACAAAAATACAGCAAAACAGCGACAGATTAGCGACGGCCAAAATACGGGTCGTCAATCAGTAACGGAATAGAAAGAAATTTTTTAAGCGACGGTTCCGCGACGGATCGGCGACATATGGGCGCAGGAATATCTCGCGCGAACTGTTAACGACGTCATACCCGTCGCTAGTCCGTCGTTAAATTTAACGACGGACAAATTCCGTCGTTAAACTTAACAATTTATTTATTTTTTTATTGGAGTTTTACTTTAGCGACGGATTTTGTCCGTCGTTAAATCTATCCGTCTCTGATCCGTCGTTAAATTAACGGATTTTTTTTTTTTATTTTATATTTAATGTAACGATGGAAATTAATCCGTCGTTAATATTAATTTTGAAATTTAATTATTCCAAGTAATATTAACGGACGACATTTCCGTCAGACAAACCGTCGATAAATTTAACGACGGAAACGTGTCCGTCGTTATATTAACGATTTTTTATTTTTAAATTTTATGCGTAATTTAACGACGGATAAGTTTTAAATCGTTAACTTTAGTCCTTCGTTAATGTCTTTAAACCGTCGTAATTCGTTGTTATAGTCTTTTAAATTCAACGACGGATTTAGACCGTCGTTAATCCGCCGCTAATAAATTTTATATCGGACGGATTTCTTCCCATTTCATATCTCATTGCGCCTAGTTCCCCCAAAACCCCAATCCCCTCACTTATCCTCGCTGCCATGCCGCCCTGCCTTGCCGTCGCCGTCCAGTGCCGTGCCTCGCCCGCGGACCGCCCGCCCGCCCCAGCGCCCTAGCCCCGCATGACATGCCCCTGCATGCCGCCATGCCGCCGTCCCTTGCCTGCTGTCGCCGCCTCCGTCGCCCATCGTCGTCGCCGTCCGCAGAGAAGTCAATTTTTTTTATTTGTATTTCAAATTTTTTATTTTGTTGATATATATTTGTTTTGTTGATTATGTTAATTTACTAGGATGTGATTTGTTGATTATGTTAATATGTTAGGATATGATTTGTTGATTATGTTAATATGTTTATACATATGCTAGGACGTGTTGAGTTAATATGTTAATATGCTAGGATTATGTTAATATGTTAATATGCTTGTGAAATTGATAAGCTTTGATGTGATTTGGGATGATAAATTTATCATTTCGTGAATTAACTGCACTCCATATGTGGTGTTTGATAAAATGTTTGCTAGAAATTGATAACCTTGGATGTGAATATGTTTAGTTGGATGTGAATTGGGATGATAAATTCATCATTTCGTGAATTAAGATGTTTTGAGTTATTAAGTGTATAATTAGGCATATGTGTTTGATAAAAATGTCATGATAAGGATAATTGTTGTGTAGAAAAATCAATAGCAATCAAAATAAGGATAAAATGAAAATTTTGACATTATTTTACTATAAAATCAAGAATGGGTCTAGTCTGACGAGGCATCGATCGAAGATCCATCCTTTGTTTCTCATTTTTCTCAGATTCTTGACTACACTCACGTATCGAACTCAAAGCTCATTCGTATTGAATGATGACACAAACCATCTTATAGTATTGATTACGCACGAGTTGTCATATTCCTTCATTTTGCTAAGATAAGCATATAATGAGGATCCTCCTCCTCCATCGAAATAGAAATTGTAATGATAGTCTTCATTATTGTATCTTAGCTTTTCATTCGACTTCGTTCTTTCGCTTTCATCACATATTCTTGGCGGATGGCACGTGTACTCCTTGTCCATGTTGTTGTCAAGCAGCATTTTTTTTATATTATCTGATTCATCGCAGGATAAATTAAGGTTATGATTATGAGCAGCATTAAGAGCATCATCACTTCTTTTTCAAGCGGTCGAGCATCCTTACTTGTTCAAGCAAAGAAGGATGAGTTTGATGTTGCTCATAATCACAATCATTATCCTGCGATGAATCGTGTAATATCAAAAGAATGCTGCTTGTTCACAGCATGGACAAGCAATACACGTGTCATATGCCAAGAATATGTGATGAGCAGAAGAGGACGAAGTCGAATGAAAAGCTAAGATACAATAATGAAGACTATCATTACAATTTTTGTTTCAAATGAGGAGGATGATCCACATTATATGCTTATCTTAGCAAAATTGAAGGAATATGACAACTCGTATGTAATGAATACGAAAGATGGTTTGAGTGTTGTCATTCAACACGGGAGCTTTGAGTTCGTATACGAGTGTAGTCAAGAATCTAGAGAAAAACGAGGAAACAAAGGATGGACTTCGATCGATGCCTCGCGCAGACTAGACCCATTCTTGATTTTATAGTAAAATAATGTCAAAATTTTCATTTTATCCTTATTTGATTGCAAAAGGCTGCATGAAAGGAGTTCATCCGGCGATTGACTCACGATAGCGATCATCAACAGCTATTGGAGATGGAGGCCGATCGTAGTCGAGCGCGAGCAATACGAGGCCGATTGATAGTCGAAAGGCAGCAGCGGGCGAGGCATACGAGGCCGATTGATAGTCGGCAAAGAAGACGAGGCATACGAGGTCGATTGCAAGTCGAGCGCGAGCAATCTGAGGCGGATTGCAAATTGGTGAGGAGCGAGATGACGTTCTGCACGGATCATTCGTGCTCATGAGCCTAAATCGTGCTTGAACGTCATCTCGCCTCAACAGAGGCCTCGGGCGCTTCATGGCCGCTCTCTGCTTCCCCCCCCTCGTGATATCGCCCCGCTTCCCCACCATCGCCATATTTGGGTTGTATTATGAATTTATGAAGAAACAAAACATTTTGTTTGTAAACTTATCGTATGAGTTAGAATTATTTAGTTTGTTTGATATTATGACGTGAAATTGTTTTGTTTTAATTGTGTCGCCTGATTTAGAATGATAATTAATGTTTATCATTTAGAATTGGTTTGTTTGGATTGTGTTTGTTTGAAAACAGGTTGTTTGTTGTAAACGGCCGTCCGAAATAAAAATTGAATCTCTATACAGTTTGTACATTTAGAGACGGACTGGAGACGTTTCAACGACGGATTTATGTTTAGCGACGGACGGGCGACATTTCAACGACAGATTGGTTATGTGAAATAAAAAAAATCATAATTTCAACGACGGATTTGCGACGGTTTTTTTAACTACGACGTCGTTCCGTCGATATTAACGACGGCTTAGAGTCGTATTGACGATGGATTATACATCAGACGACCGTTCGGAGGTTGTCGATTAGCGACTGAAAAATCCGTCGCTAATCCGTTGCTAATAATTAACGACGGACGTATATCCGTCGTTAAAGGATTGCCAACCAGGTTTCCAACGACCCCTCTATTCCGTCGCTAATACGTCGCTAATCCAGTCTAACGATGGATCCGACATGATTAGCGACGGAATTTTCCATCGCTATTCGCCTATTTTTTTGTAGTGATACATGGATCCTATCTAAATAGGATTCTAGGAATGCATTATAAATACAAGGTGAGAGAAAATCAGAATATTCATATTCATTCATTTGTGATTTTCAAAAATTACAAAGAAAATGTAGGAGATGAATTTTCGCAGTATTCTCTATAAACTGCTCTCACTCAGCATTGGAGAATAGACATTCGGAGTACAATCCAGAAGATCAAAGCTGGAGTCTGTCATTGATCTTATATCCGAGAAATTCACAGATAAACATGAAGTAAATACCTACGAGTTGTAATTAATTATATAGATGCATGCTAAGTATATAATTAATGTATGGTGAATTAAATATTCAAGATAGATCCTCGGGAAGAGGGTAAAATCAGATTTCCCTGCATAAGTTAGTACATTTCTCAAAGTTCAGGATAATTTAGAAAAACTTGAAAGTTGAGACCATAAACTGAAAAGAACTGAAAGTTGAGGCCATAAAATATAATTAACCCAAATATAAAATACACTATTTATACAATTTATTAAGTTGGTTGGATATAAAACAAAAATAAAATAAATTTATCATATATTATAAATATAATATTTATATCGACTAAAATCTAATGCAAATTTGTAATATAATCATTACCAATTCAATATTATTAAGCCCATAGTATTGACTATACTAAATATAATAAATATAATTTCTTAAGATATCAAATTAAAAAGAGGAGAAAATAAAAATAAATATTATTACAGCTATATTCTATAACAACTAAACTTGTACAATCTAATTGCTAAAAATATATCTTTGTAACCGTTGGCTACACTATGAATATCTTCTAAAATTTCTTGTATAATTATATATACATAGTACAATGAAATATCCATATGATAAGTACAAATATAAAGAGTGATTTAGTAGACAAATATTACCAAAATATAAAATATAAATATTACTATAAACATAATTTATGATAATAATAATATTTCATAATTCTAATATAAATTTCATCTAACTTATATAGCCGTATATATGCATATCTTACTTTCATGCTATCTTTTGCAAATGATGAATTGTTTGTTTTAGTGGAAGTATTTTTAGAAGAATATCTTTGTTATTTTCAACTTTCAAAATAGTAGGAGAAAAAGTTAATCATATTATTTTCATGTGACATTTTATGTTTAACAATATTAAACACGTGCAAATTAATATCTCTAAATTTTAAAATGAAAAGAGAATAATGTAATGCCAACTATTTGAAATCCAAAGAAGCTTAGGAAAGGAAAACTACATTGTTAACACGTGTTATATATATGTATTTATAACGATATATTAATTACACTATTATGGCATTCACTAGTTTAATCTTATACAAGCTATAATAGTCAAACGTAAAGTGTAACGATCAAATAAATAAAAGGTTATGAGATATAAAGTAGTAAATGTATTAGCATGTAATGTGAATATGTACGAGGCAATTAGTGACCAAAATCCATCAAATAAATCAAATGCAACATAACTAAATCCATATTTACCAAACATATAAAACAATTCACTACAACAAAATTTGCTACAACAAAATTTGCTTTTAAGGGCACTAAAACTGTCATTAATAACCACCTGTAAAAACATTTGATATATCCCCACACGGATTTTTAGTGTCGTCTATGCTTGTGTAGCAACAGCTCCTTAGGATATAAAGACACTAAGAAGTGTCGTTTTAGATATTGCTTGAAATTCAAAATTGACTTAAAGTGACATCTTTAAATGTCTGCATATTATAATTTGTGAGTTTTTTATTTTATTTTTTCCCTCATAAACATGATTTTATATTTATTAATGTCACGCCCCTCAATCCTATGTATGGATTAACGGGGACTATAACTCTAAAAGAGATAAAAAATACAAGGAGACTCTTTTAACGAAGAACGTAATACATATGTCATTTATATTCTTCGACTATATTACATAATTTAGGGTTCTTGCAATGGAAGACATGTGATATGTACATATGACGATGTACAATCAAGGTATAAAACAATTTAGCGACAACATTCCTAGTGCTCAACATTGCTCCATCCATCATTCGCTCAACCCGCACATTTAAAAACAAATATGCGTGGTGAGTACAAGAATGCACTCGGTGGACTCATGCCAAAACATTTTATTTGCTTTGAATTACACCGACAACATCATGGTAAAGACACAAGGGTTTTAGTTGAAAATGCCTTGGCTTACTAAAATATTTTCATCGATTCAGAAATCATCGCTGCCGTGCATTTTTTAGTGTGTATGATCCATATCCCTTAACATCCTTTCGTCATATCATCATAGTCGAACGTCGTGAAGGAGGCCTCACTCTACGACGCGTGACCGGCCGTGAATTGTCCTTACAAAGACACAAATCACCTAAGTGTACACGTTAATCTAGCTGTGTATTGTCCTTCCGGCATAGGATCCGATATCGATTTTCATTCATAAGTTGGGGCGACCCAACAACATTCATAACATTTCATAACATCTCATAACATCTCATGGATAGGATACATACACAAAACATAAATATTTTGGCGGTAATCATGTAAACATTTTATCAACAGTTGAAATAAGCATCGTAAATAAATATTTCAAAAGCATTTTATTTTGAGTAGAGTAAAGCCCACCGGATCAGTAGATCGCCTTAATCCCATTTCGACCTGTAAGTCCTAGCTTTAGCCTATCTATTCTTGGCCTTGAGGTTTTGGAGTGGAAAATCCATTGGGTCTTAGAACCCATATTTCTATTTTAGTGTATATCATGGTATGATATACACTCAATTGACCATGTGGTAGACCTAGTCAAATATTTCACGTTAAGGTATGCTTTCGTGAAAATATCGTATCATGATGTTTTATCATAATTGCACATCTTATAATGCTCTATCGCACTCATGTACATAACATAATGAATGCATCGATTAATAGCATGTTAGTCACATAAGGCATACTTCACATAGGGTTTCCAACACTTAGTCAAATTTCAAGTGTTTAATTTCAGCAAAAACAGCTTGAAACAACCCAAGTGACGACTTTGACGATCCATAACTCTCGATTCAGAATACGTATGGTCGCACAAAGATACATTATGGAAACCTCTAAACATGTACTACAAGTTCTAAGAAGGTATTAAATCCAAAAGAGTCGTGGTTCGGGAGATATAGGGTCTCAAAGTGGGCAACCCAAACTGACTTCTATACTTAGAAAATTTTTCAGAATTTTCAGTTTTAGCTTAACGACGAGGGGTTTTATGAGGCTCGTAACTTTGACTCACAATGCCAAAATGGCTGCAGGCTACCAATTTAGAAACCTTGTAACAAGTACTACATATGTCATGAAGACCATACTGGAAAATATCTAACGCATCGAGAAATACATAAGCTCGAAGTTGACTAGATGGAAATGGACAGTTTCCAGTAGGTGAATTTGGGTCGATGAAAGGTATACTTATAAAATTTGGTTTAGGATCAAACGTTCCAGATCATAACTAGACATGGTGGGGAACATTTCTTATGAAGAAACCCAAGTCCAAATCGGACTACAAATGGCTTGAACATCTCACGTAAAAGTCATACTCGAACAGCCTATTATATGAAAAATTTACTAAGGCAGTTTGTCCAAAACCACTTACTGTAATGTATCAACTTCAAAAATTCACCGTGAGTTCATTACAAGGAATCTGGGAATGAAACCAATCATATTGAAAAGACACTTAAGTCTAGTTTAATCCAGAAAAAGCCTCACTCAATGATTCACAATAGATTGGGAGATAAAAATATTTTACCACAAGCTATCGCTACAGTGACAGTTTTGTGCAGTTAGCTTGTAAAATCTGGAATAAATAGTAAAAAGTTTTAGAAAATTCTGAAAATTTACATACATCTTCTAGACATGCTGAATTATTCTTATGCCAAATTTTAGAGTTTTACCATTAGCCAAACCCGGAACAAAGATTATGAACCGTGGGTGATGAACATGGAAAATTTCACAGTTTTGTGCAGTGGTTTTGAAAAATACAAATAAAATAGTAAAACACATCAGATCGACTTGAAATTTTATAAATATATACTATTCATGCTTAATATAAACATACTTAAATTTCACCTTCATCTGACCACTGCAACTTAGTAAAATAAATTCCACAATCTACTGTTCGTGCAGCAACTTCCAGTTTTCAGTTTAGCTATGGTGGAAAAGGGTCTCCATTGTAGGAGATGGAGTGGGGAGAGGAGAGGAGAAAGGGGAACGAATGCAATCTGAATTTGGGGGGTTTGTGTGGTGGTGTTGGAGAGGTATGGGGGGTGTTGGGTGGTAGGCATGGGTGACATTTGTTAATACACCCTCATGCATCTACACTTGTCACACACATGCACAACACTCTTACACTCCCTTTCTACACACACATATATGCATGATTTTTGTACATATATATATATAAATTTCAGTATTTAATTGTTTAATTATGATATATAATTAATCACATTGCCACTTAATAGATACATGTAATAGTGGGAAGATTAACAACACACTTTGTTATAGCACTTAGGAGCTCTCGGCTCTCACACTTGTAATAGGTCAAATTTTTATTTTCCATGCCACTAATAGACATATATATCATAACATATGGTTTGGATGATAAATAATATCATAGGATAAATTAATGGCATCATTTTATGCGATAAAAATCGAGTTCGAAAATTAGGGTTTTCAAACGTTTGAAAAATTGGTCACTATCAAATCTTGATGATCTAGCATTGATTTAATGCTAAATAATACTGTAATTACATATACTAATCATAGGAAATTAATTCCTATAATTTCTTGATCGATTAAAACGCTGTTTCATCTCAAAACGTTAACGCTTGAAAACGTTGTGAAACGTTCATTATCGACTCATCTCGAAATGGTCGTCATCACTTTATTACATTATTCCATTAATAATGGAATTTAATTCTAAGCTTAATTGCTTAGAAAATATCATGAATTTTAACTATCGATACGCGATCGACGTTAAAATAATAATGCCGATATACTTCATATACTTTTATTCCTAAATTCACAATTCTCAATGAATATAAAATAGGATTTCATTCCTTCGTAATTAATCGACGTCATTTTTCGATATTTTATGGATTGAATCATCTCAGCGAATTTCTAATTTACGGGTTTTAAATACCGTAATTAGGCATCTAATTCTGCGGGGTATTACAATTAATAACACTTTTAATGCATTTAAATTATTTTTGAATATTTTACAATTCACATATTAAGCTTTATATTCTATAAATTTTAGTTCCAGTTTCAACTTTGGTAAAAACAAAGAGAACAAATATAAAAAGGCATGATTGAAACAAAATAATATTATTTATTCACGTATGAAAAAAAAATTAATTACAACATCATATAAATAAAAAAGTGCTCAAGATAAAAGAATTAAAAATCAATAGAATCTAATCAACGGAGTAGCATTAATCTAGGCAGCTATATGATAAGATATCTAAAACTAAAATGAATCCTCCTAAATCTATTCTCCCAAAGTGCTTGTCTTCTATCTTCCAAAGCTTTGAGCAGTAGCTACATTCTCTGATGACTTCTGCAAAACTCTTTTAGGGCAAAGATCTAAGCAAATCCACGTAGCTGCTTCAGTTACCATTTAGTATGTATGTACCTTCCATGATCTCACAATTGTCTATTGTTTGTATGTTGCGTTCGTTTTTATCAGCTTCCTTTGCTTTTGCTGCTTCTGGTGCGAAATGGGGAGCCTCAGATCGCCTAGGAGGCTGTCAAAGTTCAAAATCCCCACAAGAGTGATAGCATGAATATTTTTTACTTTTAATATAAGTTCTTGATAGAATCCTCAAATAGCATGAGAGAGGCAGAGAACATCTACAAGCAGTTAATGAAAAATGAAAATCTTCTCTCTTAGAAAGAGAGCACGTAGATTCGATTTGCATTCTGACTACCTATATTCATAGAACATATTGTGCAAACTCAATACATAGATTCCTATCCTTGTTTTAATTTACTCTTATCCATATCATTTGTAAATTCTTATTCACATCCTTCAAATAACTTACATGATATAGTGATCCACCAACCTCTCTAACACATACTCTAATCTTCATTATGATTCCATATTGAACATAAGAATTATGCAAGCATCTAAGTCTATAAAATTACACTCCCATAATCTTATTTTAATTTTTAACACCAATAGTTCAATAAGAAACATATCTAATCATTTATTGTGGAAAATCTAGTTGGCAATGATCAGGCTAGTAATTATTTTGCATAAGATCAATATAGTGAATCCAGATATATCTTCCAATAAATTCATTTAATTATAAGCAAATACACAAAATTGCAAACTATTATCATTATTTTCTTTATAAGCAACTATTTCAGTAAGAAGATATTTCACATACCTTGAAAAGCTCATTTTCTCTTCGTTGGATGATGTGTGCCAACCAACAATATATGCGTTAAGAATAATCAATTGAATAGAGAAAAATACAGATTCTGAAATACTCTTTCTAGGTGCATCAGGATACGGTCATAAGAGACATCAGGACCCGACATCTGAAAGTACCGAGTGTTGATCTGTAGAAAGAGTCAACCATTAAAATTCAGATAAAGCAAGCGTACTGCTCAAAGCACATATTAGTACTGCTAGAACTCACATAAATTTTCCTTCTTCACAATCCGACGCCATTCTTAGTAAAAGAAAGAGGTTTTCCATCTGTGAGGAAGAGAAGACTCTCAGTTCAGCCCGTAAAAGTGGGCAATAGAGGCAGCAAGTTTCTCCAAGAAAGTTACATTAAGAAGGAACGGAAGCTGGCACAGGTAAGGAAAGCTGAGAGTTTGGGATCAAATCCATTATAATCTACGACACTCAACTAAGTTGTATGCTAATGAATATACCTACCTATTTCTTCTCACTCCAAGATGAGGTGTGGTCAAGTAATAAAGTTAATCGCCTCTTGCCCAACAATCAAACCTTTATTTGAAGAACCTGGGGATTGAAATTTTGTAGCAGGAGAGCCAGCTACATCATCGGACTGGTAAGAGCCATCAGGAGTGTACAGAACAGAGATTTTATAGCGAATAGTCCACCAAGTGAATGGGCCAGAAGGATATCTTATCTAGGCTCTCTGTCTTTTATCACAACCTGAATGACCTGTTTACTAGGAGAGTTAGCATCTAGTACCAAAATTATTTGCAAGTTCACCTTAAATGAATTCATGAATGGAGACAGGATCTGAGAACATGCTATACAGAAGCATAGAAAGCCTCTCGTACAAGCATATGAAGTGGCTCTAATTAAGCAGTTCATCCATGATCACAAAAATACACAAGCAATAATACGACATACCAAAGGCTCCTTCTCAAAACTTACTTTTTCGACAAGTCGTGTACTTGTTTTGTTCGGGATGTAATACCTCAAGTTACCAAATTGGATCCCAAATCCTTGAAGTGTATCTTTTTGGGATATTCTCCGGTACAAAAAGGGTATCGATGTTACTGTCGTAGCCTTAACAAACATCTTGTGTCCTCTGATGTTGTCTTTTCCGAGCATATACCTTTTTCTGGGACTCCTCCTTTTTACAGTGAGGGGGAGGATGAGTTTCTTCTATACATTATTCTCCCTCCTGTTGGTTCTTCTCCTGAAGCTATGGTTGTTCCTCCAACAGCCTTAGCTAAGCCTCCAATTACACAGACATATTCTCATCGTCTGCCACCTTCGATTCCTGTTTCTGCCAGATACGCAAGCCTCATGTCCTGATGCGCAAATATCTTCGTCGTCTGATCTACCCTCAAGTGAAGATCTTCCCATTGCTCTTCGTAAAGGTAGACGTTCTAGTACTTATCCCATCTTTGCATTTGTTTCCTATAATCATTTGTCTCCTTGGTCTCGTGCTTTTGTTGCTTCTCGCGAGTCTGTTACTAAAACTGTTGCTGAAGCTTGGGCCCATCCTGAGTGGCTCAAAACCATGATTGAGGAGATGAATGCTTTGTATGCTAATGGCACTTGGGTTTTGGTGGAGCTTCCTGAAGGTAAACGATCCATTGGTTGTAAGTGGGTGTTTATAATTAAAGTCAATCCTGATGGCTTCATTGATCGTTTGAAATCTCGCCTTGTTACTAAAGGCTATGCTCAGATTTATGGTGTTGATTACTATGAAATATTTTCACCCGTGGCCAAACTTACCTATATCGACTTCTTATTTCGTTGGCGACTCGGTATCATTGGCCCTTCACCAACTCGATATCAAGAATGCCTTTACGCATGGTGATTTGATTGAGGATGTCTATATGGAGCAACCACCGCTTTGTTGCTCGTGAGTCATGAAGGTTTGTTATCTTCAGTAAATCACTTTATGGTTTGAAACGAGTCCTCGTGCATGGTTTGGCACTTTTGCTCGCTATGTTGTCGAGGAGTTTGGTATGACACAAAGTAAATCCGATGACTGTTTTCTACAAACGATCTGAAGGTGGTATTATTTTGATGGTTGTGTATGTGGATGATATTGTGATTACCGGTAATGATTCTGACGGGATTATCTCTTTGAAAGCTTTTCTTTCTACTCAATTTAACACCAAAGATTTGGGTGAGCTCAAGTATTTTTTGGATGTTGAGGTGATGAGAAAGAAAGGAATATTCTTATCTCAAAGAAAATATGTGCTTGATTTACTTTCTGAGACATGAAAGTTGGGAGTTAAACCATGCAGCACTCCAATGGTTCCCAATTTACACCTTACTAAAGACGGTGTGTTATTTGATGATCCCGAGAAATATAGAAGATTGGTTCGAAAGTTGAATTATTTGAGAGTGACACGTCCTGATATAGCTTATCCAGTCAGTGTGGTAGTCAGTTATATGTCGTCACCAACTGTTGATCATTGTAAGGCAGTGGAGCAGATTTTGTGTTATTTGAAGGTAGCATCTAGACGTGGAATTTTATACGGTGATCATAGCCATGAGAAGATTGAATGTTTTTCAGATGTTGATTGGGCATGGTCAAAAAGTAGAAGATCTACTTGAGGATTTTGTGTTTTCTGGGAGGAATCTAATTTCGTGGAAAAGCGAAATGTAGTGGTTTCACGCTCAGTGCGAGTCGGAGTATAGAGCTATGGCTAAATCGTATGTGAGATCATGTATATATATCGTTTCGAACGAAGTGGGTTTGAAAATCGATACCGGCTAAGTTGTGGTGTGATAATCAGGCTGCAATTCACATTGCATCTAATCCGGTCTTTCATGAGCGAACCAAGCATATTGAGATTGATTGTCATTTTGTTCGTGAGAAGATTCAGCGGGGACTAATTTCCACGGGGTACATAGGAACTCAAGACCAATTGGGAGACATCTTCACTAAAGCTCTTAATGGGGTTAAGGTTGAGTATCTTTGTAACAAGCTAGGCATGATTAATATCTATGCTCCAGCTTGAGGGGGAGTGTTAGATATATATATTTATATATGGTATATCTTATGGATTAGATTATGATTTACCTTCTATTGTAGGACTCTTGTATATATATAGGAGCATTGATGAGTTAATAAGATAGAGAAAATTTTTCCCAACATCATGTTTTATATTCTTAACAGCTGAAAATCGAGGTCGGATATCCTATTTTTTCGGATAGGGTTTAGGACTCTATTAGGGTTATATTCATGTAACTATATATATTTTCAAAAAATTCTATACGCACACCATTCCACAGCATACAAAATTTTAAATTTTTTCGTTCATCTCCACAAGCATAGCTAGTAGCCTTGGAATTCACGTTTAGCTACTGTCAAATTTACTTTTTTTTTGATAAGCAGTTCATCTTTTACAGTTTTAGAGATACACGTGCATGTCCTCCTGATTGCATATTGTTACCTTCATTTATTTGTCTAGCTATTTTACCTCCAACACGTTACACTAACTCACAGTATAATTTCTGTTTAAAGTACAAAGAGTGTTCTTATACATGCAATGCAATGCAGACACCTACATTTGAAATTTATGTGTGTAAATCCCAAGGGACTTACGTGTAGCTTATATGTCTTATCCCTGTAATTTTATTTATTAAAGTGTAAATTAAGGTAGCAAAATGTCATGCCCAAAACCGTGTATACTGCCACTTTAGATTCTTGTGCCTAATTATTGGGAATTTGATTATAGAGTTTTAGACGCCAGTTTCATATTTATATTGGAATGGTTTTAAGTTAAGTATTTGATTTGGGTTATTTGATAAACTTTTAAAATAATTCAATAATGAGGTTATATTATTATTATATATTGTTATTTTGGGTATGAGTTTATGGAAATTAAAGATTTATTTTATTAGTAGTTAGTCACTGGATTTATAAGTTTCAAATAATTAATTATTATTACCTTATTTAGATAAGCATATAAGTTTGATTAATAAAATGGGTAACTAGTACGCAAAAGTTACAAACAAAATTTTTGGATCTAAAATTTCTAAGAACAATACCCTTATGCTAGCTTGGTATGACTTTTAAATAAATTGGTCCTTTGATTTTGTAATAATATTTAATTCTTTAAGAAATTGCATTTAGGATTCCTTTATGGGCCCTTATAAAATTTAATGTATTTTATTTAACTAGGTGCGACGTAACTAGGACCCTCGTACCAAAATTGATTGATTTGGATTTGTTGTGCTCGACAAAACAAGGTAGGTGAGATTTTCTTAAACTTGCAAACATGTGATTTGGAATAAGCATATTTATTGTGGGTGAAAATTTATTTAACTTGCAAATATGTGATTTGGTAAACATGTTTATTTTGTGAAAGTGAAATTGGTTTGAGAAATATTCTTTTATGTCCAACGTGTATATCGTGGTTTGGATTGTGATACGATATTTATTGCATGCGGTGAGTATGCAAGTGGAAAGCCGTGACGGTGAGTAATTGGCTACGTATATATCCATCCTATGTCGGTGAGGCGGGATTTTTAAGCCGGTGAGGCTGAGTCTTGACGGTGAGTAATATGACTACGTATATATCATATGCCGGTGAGGCAGGATTTTAAGCCGGTGAGGCTGAGCCTTGACGGTGAGTCATTGGCTACGTATATCCTATGCCGGTGAGGCGATATTTCTATGATTGCATGCGGTGAGTATGCAATGGACATTGCCGATGAGGCTAAATATGATTGACTATTACTTTTCTGCGATGTATACATGTTTGGACAAAAATAATGATATTCCTTGTTCCCAACCACTGAGTACGTTTTTATGCTCACCCCTTTTTATCTAAAATGTTTTCAGGTCAGTGATCGTGGAGCAGCGTGGCGGTGTGAGTGTGCCTAGTGATGTTATGTCGCTTTTAATTCATTCCAAGACTTGTGTTAGTTTGTTTAATTTATTTTTCTTTAATAACGTTGTTGAATTTGAGTTATTAGTACTTCAATTTAACATATGCTATTAGGTCTTGCGCAGTTTGCTTAGGGTCGTTGGTTGGCGTCAATTCTGTCTTGCAAAGTTTAGAGTTGAGTTTGTTGGACTTATTATTTAGCAAATATTATTGGAGAGATTTTATATATGTTATTTAAATGTTTCATTCAAATAAAAAAAATTTCACTTTGACATGTTTCCGCTTTAGCTATTTAAGAAAAATATAGCATTTTTAAATGATGAATTTAGGGTGTTACATTTAGTGGTATCAGAGCGGGTCTACGTTTCTGTAGACTTTAAAAATTGAATAATTTGTTATATTATGTGGTTGTGACAAAGGGCATCCCCATTCCCGGCATGCGCTCCCGATCGAGGTAATTTACGTTGCTTTGATATGATAAAATATTTTGGTGAGCACTTATTAGTGATGATTCTCTCTCAAATATTATGAAATGTGGTGGAGATTTGTATGTGGCATTATGTGAGAGTTGTGCATCCTTTTGTGAAAATTATTGTTGAACTTAAGCATGAGTTGATTGAAATTTTTACTTATTTGTGTCCTCGAAATTAGAAGGGACTTAGTTGCTTGATTATTAGGCCTCACTTGTGTAGTCTAGATGGAGAATAACAATAATATACCTCTAGTTTATAAGAATGCACTTGGTAAATGTATTGGGGTCAACGCCGACAGAGACAACAATAGAGGATGTGGAAGTGGTTCGAGATTTTGTCGATGTGTTTCCTGAACCGACAAGTGGAGTTCACCATTGACCTTGTGCCCGGAGCAGCACCAATTTCTAAGGCTCCATACCGAATGGCACCAAAGGAGTTAGAAGAGTTAAAGGCGCAATTACAAGAATTATTAGATAAAGGGTATATTCGACCGAGTGTTTCACCATGGGGAGCACCAGTATTGTTCGTAAAGAAGAAAGATGGTAGCATGAGGATGTGTATCGATTATCGAGACCTGAATCAACTTACAATAAAGAACAAGTACCCTCTACAGAGAATTGAAGACCTCTCGATCAACTACAAGGTGCGTGTGTTTTCTCAAAGATAGATCTACGATCGGGATACCATCAATTGAGGGTGAAGGAAGATGATATTCCCAAGACGGCTTTTAGGACAAGATATGATCACTATGAGTTCGTGGATTAGCCGCCTTTTGGATTGTCCAATGCCTCTGCAGTTTTTATGGATTTGATTAATAAGGTGTTTCATCCATACTTGGATAAGTTCGAGATCGTTTTCATCGATGACATCTTGATATACTCTAAAAATCGAGAAGAGTACGAGTCGCATTTGCACACAGTCTTGGAGATACTAAGGAAAGAAAAGTTGTATGCCAAGTTTACAAAGTGTGTGTTTTGGCTGAATCGGATTGGATTTCTTAGACACGTGGTGACATACATCAGAAGGAATTGAAGTGGATCCGAAAAAGGTTGAGGTCAGTAAGTAATTGGAAAGTGCGACAAGCGCCCACGAGATACAAAATTTTCTCGTCTTGGCGAGGATATTATAGAAAATTTACCGAAGGTTTTTCAAAGATTGCAGGATCACTCACTCAGTTGACACAAAAGGGAATACCGTTTGAGCGGACGGAGAAATGCGAAAGAAGCTTTTAAATATTAAAAGAGAAGTTGGTAACTGCTCCGGTCTTGACTATCCCCGATAATTCTAAGGGATACATAATCGATAGTGACGCGTCGAAATAAGGTTTAGGATGTGTGCTAATGCAAGAAGGAAAAGTGGTGGCTTATGAATCTAGACAGTTGAAGCCATATGAACTAAATTATCCTACACACGATTTGGAATTGGCAGTAGTTCATGCTTTGAAGATTTGGAGACATTCACACAAAAAGAGCTAAACATGAGACAACGAAGGTGGTTGGAGTTGATCAAGGACTATGATTGTAAGATTTTGTACCACCCTGGAAAAACAAATGTTGTGGCAGATGCACTATGGATGCAAATCCTGTAAGAAGGTTAACTTAACAAGATGAGTTGGTGAAAGATTTTGAAAGATTGAGTCTTAAAGTAGTGACCACACCTGAAGAGTCGGATGCTATTATCTCAGCTTTGGTAGTACGCCCGACGTTGCGAGATAGAATTCGAGAAGCTCAAAAGGATGATGAGTTCCTACAAAGGATGCTAGCTAAGGAAGTGTATGATGATCCAAGAGGATTTTCAGTTCTGCATGACAGGAATTTGTGTGCCAGTGGATGAGGAGTTGAGAAAAGAGATAATAGATGAGGCACATCAAACTGTGTACACAACACACCCTCGTAGCACAAGATGTACCAAGATTTAAAGAAGAGTTTTTGGTGGTATGGCATGAAAAGGTCAATTGCCAAGTATGTGGAGCGATGTCTTGCGTGTCAACAAGTGAAGGCTGAACATCAAAGACCCTCAGGATTGTTAAAGCCCTTAGAGATACCAGAGTGGAAATGGGAACACATCACTATGGATTTCGTAGTTCGACTTCCTAGAACTTTGACAGGTAATGACACAATTTGGGTGATTGTTGACCGTTTGACTAAGTCGGCACATTTTATACCAAAGGTATACGACGTTTCGATGGACAAGGTTGCACAGTTATATATGTTCGGGAGATAGTTCGACTTCATCGGGTACCAACATCCATTATATCCGATCGAGATCCACGTTTACGTCAAGGTTTTGGGACAATCTACACCTTGCTTTGGGTACAAAGTTAAAGTTTTCGACAACAGATCATCCTCGCATTGCACGGCCGGTCGAAAGAACGATTCAAACTTTGGAAGATATGTTAAGAACTTGTGTCTTGGATATTGGAGGAAGTTGCGAGACACACTTGCCATTGATAAAGTTCGCTATAACAATAGTTACCACTCCAAGATTGGTACGACTTATGAGGCACTCTATGGGAGAAAATGTAGATCACCGCCTTTTGTGATGAAGTTGGTGAAAGAAAAATCTTAGGACTCGAGATGGTGGAAAGAAGCGTTGATGTTGTCAAGAAAATTCGAGATAGAATCAAAGTTGCTCAAGATCGACAAAAGTCGTATGCTAATAAAAGAAGAAAAGATTTGCATTTTGAAGTTGGTGATAAGGTGTTTTTGAAGGTAGCATCAATGAAAGGAGTTCTGAAATTTGGTAAGAAAGGAAAGTTAAGCCCTCGCTTCATTGGACCGTTTGAGATTTTGGAAAAGATTGGAGATGTTGCTTATAGTTTGGCGTTATCGCCTAAGCTGTCATCTGTGCATAATGTTTTTCATGTTTCGATGTTGAGGAAGTATACGCATGACCCGAGTCATGTCGTATCTTATGGTGGTATATCACTTAATAAGGATTTAACCTATGAGGAATAACCCATCGCGATTTTGGATCGAAAAATCCATGAGTTAAAGAATCGGCGCATGACTTTAATTAAAATACATTGGAGTCGCCATGGACCCGAGGAAGCGACTTGGGAGCGTGAGGATGAGATTCTAGCTAAGTACTCGTCCCTAATAGCACAGGGTAAGACAAATTTCGAGGACGGAATTTTTATTAAGTGGGTAGGGTTGTAACGCCCCATTTTTTGCTTGATTTAATTTTCTTTAAATTTTTAAATGATTTACGTTGGATTTAAATAATTTTTATATTTTTAAAAAAAATTAAATTTTTATTAAGTTATGATTTATAACTCTCTATTTTAGTACAAAGAAAAGTTGACGTACTAATACAGGGAAATAGATGTAGTGATTTCACCTTTAACTATCTAGTTGTTTATTGATTTTTGTTTGGATTGGGAATTTTGATTATAGAGTTTTAGACGCCAGTTTCATATTTATATTGGAATGGTTTTAAGTTAAGTATTTGATTTGGGTTATTTGATTAACTTTTAAAATAATTCAATAATGAGGTTATATTATTATTATATATTGTTATTTTGGGTGTGAGTTTATAGAAATTAAAGATTTATTTTATTAGTAGTTAGTAACTGGATTTATAAGTTTCAAGTAATTAATTATTATCACCTTATTTAGATAAGCATATAAGTTTGATTAATAAAACGGGTAACTAGTACAGTAGTACGCAAAAGTTATAAATAAAATTTTTGGATCTAAAGTTTCTAAGAACAATACCCTTATGCTAGCTTGGTATGACTTTTAAATAAATTGGTCCTTTGATATTGTAATAATATTTAATTCTTTGAGAAATTGCATTTAGGATTCCTTTATGGTAATGTATTTTATTTAACTAGGTGCGGCGCAACTAGGACTCTCGTCCCAAAATTGATTCATTTGGATTTGTTTGCTCGACAAAACAAGGTGGGTGAGATTTTCTTATACTTGTAAACATTTGATTTGGAATAAGCATATTTATTGTGAGTGAAATCTTCTTTAACTTGCAAATATAGGATTTGGAAAACATATTTATTTTGTGAAAGTGAAATTGGTTTGAGAAATATTCTTTTATTTCAGCGTGTATATCGTGGTTGGATTGTGATACGATATTTATTGACATGCGGAGTACGCAAGTGGAAAACCATGACGATAAGTCATCACACGATATATCCTATGACGTGATGCAAGAATTTTAAGCCAATGAGACCGAGTCTTGACGGTGAGTCATTGATCACGATATATCCTATGCGGTGAGGCAGATTTTTAAGTCACCGAGGTGAGTCTTGACAGTTAGTCATCGACCACGATATATCCTATGCAGCACGATTTTAAGCGGTGAGGCCGAGTCTTGATGGTGAGTCATTGACCACGATATATCATATGCCGAGGGTGATTTTAAGCGGTGAGGTGAGCCTCGTGTTGAGTCATCGACTACGATATATCATATGCCGCGAGGCGTAATTTTAAGCCGGTGAGGTGAGCTCGACGTGAGTCATCGACCACGATATATCTTATGCCATGAGGCGGGATTTTAAGTCGGTGAGGCTGAGTCTTGACGGTGAGTCATTAACTACGTACATATCCTATGCCGGTGAGGCTGAGCCTTGACGGTGAGTCATTAGCTACGTATATCCTATGCCGGTGAGGCAAGATTTCTATACCGGTGAGCCTAGATATGATTGCATGTTGTGAGTATACAAGTGGACATTGCAGGTGAGGCTGAATATGATTGACTACTACTTTCCTGCGATGTATACACGTTTGGACAAAAATAATGATATTCCTTGTGATTTGGAATAAGCATATTTATTGTGGGTGAAATCTTCTTTAACTTGCAAATATGTGATTTGGAATAAACATGTTTATTTTGTGAAAGTGAAATTGGTTTGAGAAATATTCTTTCATGTCCAACGTGTACATCGTGGTTTGGATTGTGATACGATATTTATTTCATGCGGTGAGAATGCTAGTGGAAAGCCGTGACGATGAGTCTTTGGCTACGTATATATCCTATGCCGGTGAGGCTGAGTCTTGACGGTGAGTTATTGACTACGTATATATCCTATGCCGGTGAGGAGGATTTTTAAGCCGGTGAGGCTAAGCCTTGATGGTGAGTCACTGACTACATATATATCCTATGCCTGTGAGGCAGGATTTTAAGCCGGTGAGGCTGAGCCTTGCGGTTAGTCATTGACTACGTATACCTTATTCAGATCCTCACAAACCCTTCCAATTCATTCTTCAAGAATAGGAACCTCCCATTCAGATCCTCATGAACCCATGAAAAAGATGTTGAGAAAAACTAGTGTTATTTGGTTGGCCAATAATGCTTAGCACAGTGAAAGCTATACCAACAATGCTTAGCACACCGAAAGCTACACCTTATTCAAAATGAAATAACTAGACTTTTTCCTTATAAATTACTAACAAATGCAAGACTAGTTTAACGGTAAAAACATTAGATCCTCATCTTATGTCATAGAAAAATTAAGACCAGCAAATATCTCACTCAAGATACATCTTGAAAATGCCCTCAAAATGAAGTTACCTGTTCTAGAACTCGTGTCAATTCACAATATAATTTCATTAAAATAACCATAACTTTAGACAGAATCAAGCACAAAAACTCAACCAATAAGTGGACATGGAAAATGCACAGGTAGCATAAATTGCAAACTGATCAATTTCAAAAGGACTTACCTCAGTAACTTTTCAAAGTACAATGCTGAATGATCTTGATGAATAATATGTAGTAAGCAATCCAGCAGTCTGCAATGGTCATCCCAAATGCTTACCTCCTCTGCATTGATTTATACAACAAGCACCGTGAATTCAACAACAAATCATCCTAAGATCCATGTTGTGATCCAACTAAGAATGCTCAGAAACTCATCTAATATTATAAGATATTCCTCAAATTAGACAAAAAAATTCTTGTACATGATAACCAAAATTAAGCCAAATCATATACAAATAAGACCTAACTTCAAAGTTCACAAAATTAGGCACAGAAGATCTACTACACAACAAAACTTCAGTAAAAAACATATGCAAAAAAATACTTAATTCTTCAATTTCGGTAACTAACCTGATTAATGTTCCACACAAAATTAGCAGCATTGCAGCTTGAAACCTGTTTTCCCACAAACCCTTCCAATTCAATCTTCAAGAACAGGAACCTCCCATTCAGATCCTCATGACCCATGAAAAAGATGTTGAGAAAAACTGGTGTTATTTGGTCACAATAATGCTTAGCATGAAAGCTATACCAATAATGCTCAGCACATTGAAAGCTACACCTTATTCAAAATGAAATAACTAGATTTTTTCCTTATAAATTACTAACAAATGCAAGACTAATTTAATGGTAAAAGCATTAGATCCTCATCTAGAGAAATTATGTCATAGGAAAATTAAGAAGAAAAATATCTCACTCAAGATACATCTTGAGAATGCCCTCAAAATGAAGTTTCCTTTTCTAGAACTCGTGTCAATTCACAATATAATTTAAATAAAACAACCATAACTTTAGACAGAATCAAGCACAAAAACTCAACCAAGAAGAGGACATGGAAAATGCACAGGTAGCATAAATTACAAACTGATCAATTTCAAAAGGACTTACCTCAGTAACTTTTCCAGTTACAATGCTGAATGATCTTGATGAATAATCTGTAGTAAGCAATCCAGCAGTCTGCAATGGCCATCCCAAATGCTTGCATCCTCTGCATTGATTCATACAACAAGCACCGTGAATTCAGCAACTGATGGGAACCCAATAACCAAGGTCTACCGTCTATGTGAGAAGAAGGAGAAGAGCATAAGCAGCGATAAGAGAAGCATGCTACTGGACGTTAGGATTTTATTTAGTTTTAGTATATTTCCTTGTTACTTATTAATTCTTATTATTTTTAATTCCTTTTCCTAGTAGGACTCTATTAGTTAGTTTGTAGTCATTTTCCTAGTAGGACTCCATTAGTTGGATGAAGTTCTTTTCCTATTAGGACTCTATTTATTAGTCTATATAAACTCAAGCTGAGTAGATGAAAGGCATGAAGAAATTATTTATGAGAATTGCAGCCAAGTCGCTGATTACTAGGTTAATTCAAGGATTATCTTTGAGTTGCTAGGATTTGTTGCAGGAGATCTCATCAATTGGTATCAGAGCCAAGTTGTGATCAAGTTTACTGCACATCCGCAAGATGGTTTCTAATCGAAAACGATTTGAAAACATTTAATCTTCGATCGACAAATTGAGCTCCATGTTGCAAACAATTTCGCTGCAACTTGAGGACCGTACACAAGCGAGTATTCAAGCTGGAAGACATCAAGGAAGACTTCGTGAAGGAGCTCGACAAAACCAACAGCACGACGAGAGCAACGAATGTTTCGGAGATGTTCAGCACGAACATCACCGTGACAATCAAGGAGGACGACAGCGACATCACCATTGGAACGACGGTGATGACTCGCAAAGGAAGAAAAATAATGAATTCTATGATCAGTCTGGCCAATAGCCACCTCGGCACCACCATGACCGTCAAAAGAATTCGTGGGAAATGGATAATCCGTTTGCGACAAACCCAAACCGTTCCACAGGGATGGATCTATGTCTGATCAAGAGGAGGAAGATGAAGTATCTGATGACTCACAATCTGAAGGTGAAAAATCAGTTTATAGTAGAACAAGACCAGAACGTCCCCAGGATCACCGTCCGAAGGGAGTTCGCCTGGAATTTCCTAAATTTGGAGGCGATGATCCAATTAACTGGGTGGATAAAGCAGAGCAATTTTTCAAATTTAATGAAATAAAATTAAAACATTGTGTTCAGATTTCTTCGTACTACATGGAGGGTGAAGCAAGGCAGTGGTGGCGATGGTTTGAACAAATCAATGGAGGTCCGGGAATTTCATGGTTTCAGTTCAAGAAAGGTCTGTTACTACGTTTTGGAACCTCGCAAATTGAGGATGCTAATGAATCCATGAATAAGTTAAGCCAAACTCGAAGTTTTCGTGACTATCTCCGCGAATTCGAGAAACTAATGAGTAGAGTTCCACACTGGCCACCTAGTGCATTACTTGGAGCGTTTATGGCAGGATTAAAACCAGAAATAGCCATCGAGGTGAAGATGTGGAGACCTTATGATCTGCAAGAGGCGATTGAATTGGCAACAAGGAAAGATGAGCAGTTTCGCCTAACAAGAGCTATGGCCACGCAGTCTAGGAGTGGCTCGACAACCCTAAATCGAAACTTCCAACCAAGGTCCTCCCTCGCAAGTGCTACTGGCCAAAGCCTATCAGTCAACATTCCTCCATCTGGAAAGGGGCGAATTCAACTCTCTAATGATGAAATTAATAAGCGAAGACAAGCTGGCCTTTGTTTTACATGCAACAAGAAATACACGTGGAATCATGTGTTCTAATGCGAAAATAATGAACTTAACAGTGGAAGACCTAAGCCCGGAAGCAGAGGAAAAGAATTCTCCTCCGAAATATGATGAGGAACCTGAAGACTTGGCGAAAGATGAAGATGGAAACGTGAGAATTGAGTTCAATCAATTAGTGACTATGGAGGACACGAAAGATGCAGAAATTTCTTTTAATCGTTTAAACGAGAATGGCGGAGAACGAGCTCTGAAATTTGAGGGACACATTGGGAGGTTTCCCATTAAAATTCTGGTGGATAGCGACGCTACTCTTAATTTTATATCTACTCCGTTGGCTGAATACTTACGGTTATCAGCAACTCGCGGAAGATTTCCTTCAAGGTCGCCATCGGTAGTGGGCATGCGCTCACATGTGATACGAGATATGAGAGGGTGTCCATTATCATTCAAGGAATTCGTTTCCACGTGACATTATTTTCAATACCTGTACCTAAGATGGATGTAGTTTTTGGGATGCCTTGGATGGAAGATATTAGCCCATTACTGATGGATTGCAAGGAGTTGTCACTAAACTTTTGGTGTGGTGATGAGCTGATGTTATTGAAAGGAATTTGGTATACTTCACCAGACCCCTCGACGCAAAAATGTTGGACAAGGAATTGGCTGTAGGAGGCGAGCTATACTTATTAATGTCAGCAGGAACGCATTATGAAGAAGATCAGCCAGTAGTGGAGCAAAATATAGATATCAAGAAGCTACTGGGCGAATTTGAGGAGATTACAAGCGCACCTGTTGCGTTGCCTCCTCAACGAGAATTTGATCATCGAATTCATTTGGCTGACGAATTCAAACCTGTGAATGTAGCACCCTATCGTTATGCACATTTTCAGAAAAATGAGATTGAAAAGCAAGTCGAGGAGATGATGAGTGCAGGCTCAGTGAGATATAGCACTAGTCCCTTTTCTTCTCCAGTTCTCTTAGTAAAGAAGAAAGACGGGACTTGGAGGTTTTGTACAGATTATCGGGCCCTTAATGAAGCGACCATCAAAGATAGATTTCCGATTCCGACCGTGGACGATATGCTCGATGAATTACATGGAGCTGTCTTCTTTTCTAAGCTCGATTTGCGGGCTGGATACCACCAGATACGCATCCATCCCGATGACGTGCACAAGACGGCATTCCGAACTCACAATGGCCACTACGAGTATCTGGTAATGGCTTTTGGGTTATGTAACGCACCTTCCACGTTCTAGTCAATCATGAATAATATTTTCCGGCCATATTTGCAAAAGTTTGTTTTGGTATTCTTCGATGATATCTTGGTTTATAGTAGGAGTTGGGATGAGCACCTAAGCCAATTGCGCACGGTTTTGGAGATTTTGAAGGATAACAAATTTGTTATCAAACCTTCTATGTGTTTCTTTGGGGTGCGAGAAGTAGAGTACTTAGGACACTTTATCTCAAGTGAAGGAGTAAGGGTTGATCCACGCAAAATTGAAGCCGTGGTAAAGTGGCCAACTCCGACTAATGTGACAGAGTTGAGAGGATTCCTCGGGCTGGCAGGGTATTATCGAAAATTTTGCCCGAGATTTGGAGAAAAGGCTAGAGTATTGCATCAGTTGACTAAGAAAAACAAGTTTAAGTGGTCAGATGAGGCTCAAAAGGCATTTGAGGGGCTCAAAGAAGCAATGAGTTCAACTCCTGTCTTAGCCTTGCCTAATTTTGATGAAGAGTTTATTATTGAAACTGATGCATCAGGATATGGTATTGGGGCAGTTCTGTCTCAAAATGGGAAACCTATCGCGTACTTAAGTAAGGGAATTGCAGAATCTAAGAAGTCTTGGTCCATTTATGAGAAGGAAATGTTGGCAATATTGGAGGCTATTCGTTGTTGGAGGCCTTATTTAGTAGGAAGAAAGTTTAAGATTGTTACTGATCAACGTAGTTTACGCTATTTGTTGGAGCAACGAATTACCACACCAGAACAGCAAAAGTGGATAGCCAAGTTGGTGGGTTTTGATTATGAGATTATTTATCGTCCTGGAAAGGAGAATAACGCGGCTGATGCATTATCTCGAAGGGAAGTTGATGGCAGTGCCTCTCTGATAGCTTTATCTGCTCCTACTTCAGGAATTTGGGAGGAGATTGCTGTTGTAACGAAAATGGATGCCGAGTTGGGACCAATATTGCAACAAGTGAGTGATGGGAATTATTGTCAAGAAGGATTCGAAGTTCGCCATGGCTGTTTGGCGAAAAAGGGGAGGGTTCAAGTTCCGAAAGGAGAAGTTAGAGATCGCCTAATTCGAGAGTTTCATACTTCTGTGTTTGCCGGGCATTCTGGGATATTGCGTTCTTTCAAGAGGATTTCGCAATTATTTGGTTGATCTGGGTTAAAGAAAGACATTGTTAAATTTATACATGCATGCGATGTGTGTCAACGCAATAAGGCGGACAGCAGGAGTCCGGCAGGATTATTGGCACCATTGCCAATTCCCGAGCAGGTGTGGGTAGATGTTTCAATGGATTTTATCTCAGCCCTGCCTCGTTCTAAAGGGAAAGACACTATCTTGGTGGTGGTTGATCGGTTATCCAAGTATGTCCATTTTATTGCTCTAAGCCATCCTTACTTAGCGAAAGATGTTGCTAATCTATTTGTTAGAAACGTGGTAAAATTGCATGGAATTCCCAGGTCCATTGTTTCTGACAGGGATCGTGTTTTTATAAGCACCTTTTGGCGCGAGTTATTTAAGTTACAAGGAACTCAACTAAAGATGAGTTCGTCTTATCATCCTCAAACGGATGGACAAACTGAGGTAGCGAATATCGGTCTGGAGCAATATCTTCGTTGTTTTTCCTGTCAGCAGCCGAAATGATGGGAAAAATACTTGCCATGGGCTGAATATTGGTATAATACTACTTATCAACGCTCAATTGATATGACACCATTTGAGGTTGTGTATGGATGACCAGCAGTACCAATTCCAGCGCATGAGCCCGGATCAACAGCCGTACATAAGGTGGATGTACAATTACGTGAACGAGATGCTTTGCTGAAGGAACTACGCTTTAATCTGGAAGCTGCGCAAAACCGAATGAGGCAATATGCAGATGCTAAGAGATGGCCCGAGGAATTTGTAGTTGGCGATTGGGTTTATCTTAAGTTACAACCATATCATCAGAATTCAGTGTTCAAAAGGGCCAACCAGAAACTTGCCGGCAAATTTTTTGGCCCATTTCAGGTCAGTGAGCGAATTGGGTCTGTGGCATATCGTTTGGCACTACCTGCTGACTCCAAGATTCATCCAGTATTTCATGTTTCCTTGTTGCGACGTAAGGTGGGGAAAATTGCAGATGCTCGGCCAACGTTGCCACCCTATTCGTCGGACGGGCTACCTGCCCTTGAGCCTGAAAAAGTCGTGGAGTACAGATGGAAAACACACCAGGGTGGACAAGTGCGAGAAGGGTTGGTTAAGTGGAAAGCACTTGAGCCTGAAAATGCAACATAGGAGCCTATTGAAGAGCTTCGAGCGCAATTTCCAGAGCTTAACCTTGAGGACAAGGTTCATTTTGAAGGAGGAGGAGATGATGGGAACCCAATAACCAAGGTTTATGTGAGAAGAAGGAGAAGAATATAAGCAGCGATAGAGAAGCTATGGCGCTGGATGTTAGGATTTTATTTAGTTTTAGTATATTTCCTTGTTTCTTATTAATTCTTATTATTTTTAATTCCTTTTCCTAGTAGGACTCTATTAGTTAGTCTGTAGTCCTTTTCCTAGTAGGACTCCATTAGTTAGGATAAAGTCCTTTTCCTAGTAGGACTCTATTTATTAGTCTATATAAACTCAGGCTGAGTAGATGAAAGGCAGGAAGAAATTATTTATGAGAATTACAGCCAAGTCGCTGATTACTAGGTTAATTCAAGGATTATCTTTGAGTTGCTAGGATTTCTTGCAGGAGATCTCATCAGCAACAAATCATCCTAAGATCCATGTTGTGATCCAACTAAGAATGCTCAGAAACTCATCTAATATTATAAGAAATTCCTCAAATTAAACGAAAAAATTCTTGTACATGATAACCAAAATTTAGCCAAATCATATACAAATAAGACCTATGTAACGCCCCACTTTTGGCTTGATTTAATTTGCTTTAAATTTTTAAATGATTTACGTTGGATTTGTTGTCATGCTCGATTTTGTGTTGGACTTGAGAAAGTCCGTGGTTGTGCCCCTAGCTAGAAAACGAACTTCATAATTTATTTTAGGGCCTTCAAATATTACTTTACAGATATGGGCTAAGTAATAAAATAAATTTTGGGCTTATGAAATTATAAAATTATATTATTAAGTTTTGGACTTATATAATTGTCAAAATTATATTATTTATTTTCAAATTGGGCTTTGTAGAATATTTTTTTGTTGAGTCCATGTTCAATTTTATATTTATGTAGAATTAAGATTTAATAAACAAGAGTTCAAGTAGTTTAGGACTCTATTAGGGTTATATTCATGTAACTATTTATATTTTCACAAAATTCTATCCGCACACCATTCCACAACATACAAAATTTAATTTAATTTTTCTTTCATCTCCTCAAGCATAGCTAGTAGCCTTGGATTCACGTTTAGCTACTGTCAAATTTACTTTTTTTTATAAGCATTTCATCTTTTACAGTTTTAGAGATACACGTGCATGTCCTCCTGATTGCTATATTGTTACCTTCATTTATTTGTCTAGCTATTTTACCTCCAACACGTTACACTAGCTCACAGTATAATTTCTATTTAAAGTACAAAGAATCTTCTTATACATGCAATGCAATGCAGACACCTACATTTGAAATTTATGTGTGTAAATCCCAAGGGACTTACGTGTAGCTTATATGTCTTATCCCTGTAATTTTATTTATTAAAGTGTAAATTAAGGTAGCAAAATGTCATGCCCAAAACCGTGTAAACTGCCACTTTAGATTCTTGTGCCTAATTATTGTGTTCCATCACACATTCACTCCTGTTGTAATATACATATATATATATATACACAATTTATTACTCTCTATTTTAGTATAAAGAAAAGTTGACGTACTAATACAAGGAAATAGATGTAGTGATTTCACCTTTAAGTATCTAGTTGTTTATTGATTTTTGTTTGGATTGGGAATTTTGATTATAGAGTTTTAGACGTCAGTTTCATATTTATATTGGAATGATTTTAAGTTAAGTATTTGATTAACTTTTAAATAATTCAATAATGAGGTAATATTATTATTATATATTGTTATTTTGGGAGTGAGTTTATGGAAATTAAAGATTTATTTTATTAGTACTTAGTCACTGGATTTATAAGTTTCAAGTAATTAATTATTATTACCTTATTTAGATAAGCATATAAGTTTGATTAATAAAATGGGTAACTAGAACGCAAAATTTACAAATAAAATTTTTGGATCTAAAGTTTCTAAAAACAATACCCTTATGCTAGCTTGGTATGACTTTTAAATAAATTGGTCCTTTGATTTTGCAGTAATATTTAATTCTATAAGAAATTGCATTTAGGATTCCTTTATGGACCCTTATAAAATTTAATGTATTTTATTTAACTAAGTGCGACGTAACTAGGACCCTTGTCCCAAAATTGATTGATTTGGATTTTTTGTGCTCGACAAAACAAGGTGGGTGAGATTTTCTTAAACTTCCAAACATGTGATTTGGAATAAGCATATTTAAAGTGGGTGAAATCTTCTTTAACTTGCAAATATGTGAATTGGAATAAACATGTTTATTTTGTGAAAGTGAAATTGGTTTGAGAAATATTCTTTTATGTCCAACGTGTATATCGTGGTTTGGATTGTGATACGATATTTATTGCATGAGATGAGTATGCAAGTGGAAAGCCGTGACGGTGAGTCATCGGCTACGTATATATCCTATGTCGGTGAGGCAGAAATTTTAAGCCGGTGAGGCTGAGTCTTGACGGTGAGTCATTGACTAAATATATATCATATGCCGGTAAACCGGTGAGGTCTTTATGGTGAGTCATTGACTACGTATATATCATTTGCCGGTGAGGCAGGATTTTAAGCCGATGAGCCTTGACGGTGAGTGATTGGCTACGTATATCCTCTGTCGGTGAGCCTAGATATGATTGCATGCGGTGAGTATGCATGTGGACATTGCCGGTGAGGCTGAATATGATTGACTATTACTTTCCTGCGATGTATACACGTTTGGACAAAAATAATGATATTCCTTGTTCCCCACCACTGAGTACGTTTTTGTGTTCACCCCCTTTTATCTAAAATATTTTCAGGTCAGTGATCGTGGAGCGGCGTGGCAGTGTGGGTGTGCCTAGTGATGTTATGTCGCCTTTTAATTCATTCCAAGACTTGTGTTATTTTGTTTAATTTCTTTTTCTTTAATAACATTGTTGAATTTGAGTTATTAGTACTCCAATTTATCTCATGCTTTTAGGTCTTGCGTAGTTTGCTTAGGGTCGTTGGTTGGCGTCAGTTCTGTTTTGCAGAGTTTAGACTTGAGTTTGTTGTACTTATAATTTGACAAATTTTATTGGAGAGATTTTATATATGTTATTTAAATGTTTCATTCAAATAAAAAAAAATTCACTTTGACATGTTTCCGCTTTAGCTATTTAAGAAAAATATAGCATTTTTAAATGATGAATTTAGGGTGTTATATTTAGTGGTATCAGAGCGGATCTACTTTTTTGTAGACTTTAAAAATTGAATAATTTGTTATATTATGTGGTTGTGACAAAGGGCACCCCCATTCCCGGCATGCGCTCCTGATCGAGATAATTTACGTTGTTTTGATATGATAAAGTATTTTGGTGACCACTTATTAGTAATGATTCTCTCAAATATTATGAAACGTGGTGGACATTTATTTGTATGTGGCATTATGTGAGAGTTGTGCATCCTTTTATGAAAATTATTGTTGAACTTGAGCATGAGTTGATTGAAATTTTTACTTATTTGTGTCCTCGAAATTAAAAGGGACTTAGTTGCTTGATTATTAAGCCTCACTTGTGTAGGTTAGATGGAGAATAACAATAATATACCTCTAGTTTATAAGAATGCACTTGCCTTATAAAGTGAAATTTAATTTTATAGGAAATGGCCCGTGGACCCCAACGCAACCCCAATAATGACCAACAGACTGCGAATTTGGTAGAAACACTAGTTGCCGCACTACAAGAACTCACACAGCGCCAACCTCATGCAGCGCCTGCTCTACAAAATAATGCACCACCGCCGCCGACTACTAGCCAAGTGATTGAGCAATTTTGTCAATACGCACCGCCGAGGTTCAATGGTAGGAGTGGATCTCTGATTTTAGAAGAATATATAATGGAGCTTGAGAGAATTTTTAAGCATATAGAGTGTACTCATGCCCACAAGGTGTCGGGCGCGGTCTTCCAATTCACTGAAGATGCATGCCACTGGTGGAAGTCTTATAAAAATGGTTTGACTGAAGCGCAGCTTCAGAACTTGACATGGAAAAGGTTCAAAGAAGTAGTTATGGAGAAATACTTTCCACATTCCTATCGTAATCAGAAACAAGCGGAGTTCCTTAACTTGAAACAGGGCGGTATGACAGTGACTGAATACGAGCGAAAGTTCAATAAACTTGCTCGTTATGCCACACGATTGGTCGATACTGATGACCAGAAGGCTTATCGTTTCCTTCGTGGGCTTAAACCTGAGATACGGGGCATCCTTGCAGTTCACGAGATTGTTAGTTATGGGTTTGCTATCAGAAGAGTGCATGAAGTGGAGGCTGAACTCGAAGTGGATAAGAATACAATAAATGTGGATCATCCAGTAAAGAGGAAGTGGGACAACCGAAACCGGGAAAATAACAATGTTCCCTATAAGAAAGGGAGAATGATTATCACTCAACATGCTCCTAATACGTCGATGCAGAAGCCCATGTTTCAGCAGTGAAAGCAGCCACATTTTGGAAGATGTTTTGGACAAGTTGGAGTATGTTATATCCGCCATGAGCCCGACATTACGCCAACAACTATCCAAAGAAGGAAAGAGGTGAGCGTAAGCGGAGGTAATGTCGACTATATGCATTCACTCGGCGAGGAGGTGGTGAAAGGAGTGGTACAATATCAGTTATGGTTATCGCTTCGATTACTGTTTTAATTTTATTCGATTCTGGAGCATCGCATTCTTTTATATGTATTGGGCTATGTGAGAAAGCAAGAATGACTGTAGGAGTAGAGAACATAGCCCTTGATGTTAGGATTCCCTCAGGAGAAACTTTAAGAACTAACAAGATGGCACGGAGTGTGAAAATCGTGTTGGAGGAAAAACATTAGAGGCAGATCTTTATGCTTTAGAGATACGTGACTTTGATTTGATCTTGGGGATGGACTAGTTAAGTAGCAATTACGCCACTATAAGGTGCCATGAGAGAGAAATGATTTTTCAAAGACCGGAAGAGAATGAGTTTACGTTCTACGGAGCAAGGATTGGAAAACCACTGAAGATAATATCTGCAATGGAAACAATGAAGATGTTAAGAAAATAAAAGTGCAAAGGATTCTTGGTAAATGTATTGGAGTCAACGCCGACAGAGACAACAATAGAGGATGTGGAAGTGGTTCGAGATTTTGTCAATGTGTTTCCTGAAGAAATACCAGGTCCACCAAACCGACAAGTGGAGTTCACCATTGACCTTGTGCCCGAGAAGCACCAGTTTCTAAGGCTCTATACCGAATGGCACTAAACGAGTTAGAAGAGTTAAAGGCGCAATTACAAGAATTATTGGATAAAGGGTATATTCGACCGAGTGTTTCACCACGAGCACCAAGATTGTTCGTAGAAGAAGAAAGATGGTAGAACGAGGATGTGTATCGATTATCGAGACCTGAATCAACTTACAATAAAGAACAAGTACCCTCTACCGAGAATTGAAGACCTCTTCGATCAACTATAAGGTGCAGGAGTTTTCTCAAAGATATATCTACGATCGGGGATACCATCAATTGAAGGTGAAGGAAGATGATATTCCCAAGACGGCTTTTAGGACAAGATATGGTCACTATGAGTTTGTGGATTAGCCTTTGGATTGTCCAACGCCCCTGCAGTTTTTATGGATTTGATTAATATGGTGTTTCATCCATACTTGGATAAGTTCGTGATCGTTTTCATCGATGACATCTTGATATACTCTAAAAATCAAGAAGAACACGAGTCGCATCTCGCACGCCTCGAGATACTAAGGAAAGAAAAGTTGTATGCCAAGTTTACAAAGTGTGAGTTTTGGTGAATCGGATCGATTTCTTGGACACGTGGTGACATACATCGAAGGAATTGAAGTGGATCCAACAAAGGTCGAGGGTAAGTAATTGAAAGTGCCGACAAGCGCCGGAGATAATAAGTTTTCTGACTAGCGGATATTATAGAAAATTTATCAAGGTTTTTCAAAGATTGCAGGATCACTCATTCATTGACACGGAAGGAATACCGCTTGAGGACAGAGAAATGCGAAAGAAGCTTTCAAATATTAAAGAGAAGAGGTAATCGCTCCGGCCTTGACTATCCCGATAATTCTAATGGATACATAATCGATAGTGACGCCGTCGAAACAGGTTTATGATGTGTGCTAATGTAAGAAGGAAAAGTGGTGGCTTATCATCTAGGCAAATGAAGTCACATAAACTAAATTATCCACACACGATTTGGAATTGGCAGAGTTCATGCTTTGAAGATTTGAAGACATTACCTTTATAGGGGTAAGTGTGAGATTTATACTGACCACAAGAGTTTGAAATATTTTTTCACACAAAGAGCTAAACATGAGACAACGAAGGTGGTTGGAATTGGTCAAGGACTATGATTGTAAGATTTTGTACCACCCTCGAAAAGCAAATGTTGTGGTAGATTCACTTAGCAAAAGGATGGATGCAAATCCGGTATGAAGGTTAACTCAACAAGAGGAGTTGGTGAAAGATTTTGAAAGATCGAGTCTTAAAGTAAGGACCACACCAAGAGTCGGATGCTATTATCTCGCCTTTGGTAGTACGCCCGACGCTTGTAAATAGAATTCGAGAAGCTCAAATGATGATGAGTTCCTACAAAGGATGCTAGGCGAGGAAGTATGATGATCCAAGAGGATTTTCGTTTTGCGTGTGGGACACTCGCTTATAATAAGAGAATTTGTGTGCCAAGAGATGAGGAGTTAAGAAAAGAGATAATGAATGAGGCATATCGAATTGTGTACACAGACGCCCTCGTAGCACCAAGATGTACCAAGATTTGAAGAAGAGTTTTTAGTGGTATGGCATGAAAAGGTCAATTGAAAAGTATGTGGAGCGATGTCAGCGTGTCAACAAGTAAAGGCTAAACATCAAAGACCATCGGGATTGTTAAAGCCCTTAGAGATACCAGAGTGAAAATAGGAACACATCACTATGGATTTCGTAGTTCGACTTCCTAGAACTTTGAGAGGTAATGATGCAATTTGGGTGATTGTCGACGTTCGACTAAGTCGGCACGCTTTATACCAATGCATACGACGTTTCGATGGACAAAGTCAGACAGCTTATATGTTCGGGAGATAGTTCGACTTCACGGATACCAACATCTATTATATCCGATCGAGATCCACATTTTACGTCGAGGTTTTGGGACGATCTACACCTTGTTTTGGGTACAAAGTTAAAGTTTTCGACAACAGATCATCCTCGCACACGGCGGTCGGAAAGAACGATTCAAACTTTGGAAGATATGTTAAGAACTTGTGTCTTCGATATTAGATAAGTGGGAGACACACTGCCATTGATAGAGTTTGCTTATAACAATAGTTACCACTCCAAGATTGGTACGGCTCTTATGAGGCACTCTATGGGAGAAAATATAGATCACCCGCCTTTTGGGATGAAGTTGGTGAAAGAAAATCTTAGAACCCAAGATGGTGGAAAGAACCGTTGATGTTGTCAAGAAAATTCGAGATAGAATCAAAGTTGCTCAAGATCGACAAAAATCGTATGCTAATAAAAGAATAAAAGATTTGCATTTTGAAGTTGGTGATAAGGTGTTTTGAAGGTAGCACCAATGAAAGGAGTTCGAGATTTGGTAAGAAAGGAAAGCGCCTCGCTCATTGGACCGCTTGAGATTTTGGAAAGATTGAAGATGTTGCTTATCGTCATGCTATCACCGAAGTGTCATCCGTGCATAATGTTTTCATGTTTCGATATTGATAAGTATACGCATGACACGAGTCATATCGTATCTTATGGTGATATATCACTTAATAAGGATTTAACCTATGAGGAATAACCCATCGCGATTTTGGATCCAAAAATCCATGAGTTAAAGAATCGACGCATGACTTTAATTAAAATACATTGGAGTCGCCATGGACCCGAGAAAGCGACTTGGGAGCGTGAGGATGAGATTCGAGCTAAGTACCCGTCCCTAATAACACCGGATAAGACAAATTTCAAGGACGAAATTTTTATTCAGTGGGTAGGGTTGTAACGCCCCATTTTTTGCTTCATTGCTTTTAATTTTAAATGATTTACGTTGGATTTGTTGTCATGTTCGATTTTGTGTTGGACTTGAGGGAGTCCGTAGTTGTGCCCCTAGCTAGAAAACGAACTTCATAATTTATTTTAGGGCTTTCAAATATTACTTTACAGATATGGGCTAAATAATAAAATAAATTTTGGGCTTCTGAAATTATCAAATTATATTATTAAATTTTGGGCTTATATAATTGTCAAAATTACATTATTTATTCTCAAATTGGGCTTTGTAGAATATTATTTTGTTGAGTCCAAGTTCTATTATATATTTATATAGAATTAAGGTTTAGTAAACAAGAGTTCAAGTAGTTTAGGACTCTATTAGGGTTATATTCATGTAACTATATATATTTTCACAAAATTCTATACGCACACCATTCCACAACATACAAAATTTAATTTAATTTTCTTTCATCTCCTCAAGCATAGATAGTAGCCTTGGAATTCACGCTTAGCTACTCTTTTTTTTTTTTTTATAAGCAGCTCATCTTTTACGCTTTAGAGATACGCGCATGTCCTCCCGATTGCTATATTGTTACCTTCATTTATTTGTCTAGCTATTTTACCTCCAACACGCTACACTAGCTCACAATATAATTTCTATTTAAAGTACAAAGAATCTTCTTATACATGCAATGCAATGCAGACACCTACATTTGAAATTTATGTGTGTAAATCCCAAGGGACTTACGTGTAGCTTATATGTCTTATCCCTGTAATTTATTTATTAAAGTGTAAATTAAGGTAACAAAATGCCATGCCCAAAACCGTAAACCGCCACTTTAGATTCTTGTGCCTAATTATGGTGTTCCATCACACATTCACTCTTTTGTAATATACATATGTATATATATATATATATATACATGATTTATAACTCTATTTTAGTACAAAGAAAAGTCGACGTACTAATACAGGAAATAGATGTAGTTATTTCACCTTTTACTATCTAGTTGTTTATTGATTTTTGTTCGATTGAGAATTTTGATTATAGAGTTTTAGACGCCATTTCATATTTATATTGAACGGTTTTAAGTTAAGTATTTGATTTGGGTTATTTGATTAACTTTAAAATAATTCAATAATGAGGTTATATTATTATTATATATTGTTATTTGGTGTGAGTTTATGGAAATTAAAGATTTATTTTATTAGTAGTTAGTCACTGGATGTATAAGTTTCAAGTAATTAATTATTATTATTATTATTACCTTATTTAGATTTAGATAAACATATAAGTTTGATTAATAAAATGGGTAACTAGTATGCAAAAGTTATAAATAAAATTTTTGGATCTAAAGTTTCTAAGAACAATACCCTTATGCTAGCTTGGTATGACTTTTAAATAAATTGGTCCTTTGATTTCGAAATAATATTTAATTCTTTAAGAAATTGCATTTAGGATTCCTTTATGGACCCTTATAGAATTTAATGTATTTTATTTAACTAGATGCGGCGCAACTAGGACCCTCGTCCCAAAATTGATTGATTTGGATTTGTTTGCTCGACAAAACAAGGTGGGTGAGATTTTCTTATACTTGCAAACATGTGATTTGGAATAAGCATATTTATTGTGGGTGAAATCTTCTTTAACTTGCAAATATGTGATTTGAATAAACATGTTTATTTTGTGAAAGTGAAATTGGTTTGAGAAATATTCTTTTATTTCCAACGTGTATATCGTGGTTCGATTGTGATACGATATTTATCGCATGCGGTGAGTATGCAAGTGGAAAGTCGTGACGATAAGTCATTGGCACGATATATCCCATGACGCGAGGCAGAATTTTAAGCCGTGGTCGAGTCTCGACGGTGAGTCATCGACCACGATATATCCCATGGGTGAGGCATGATTGTTAAGCAATGAGGTCGAGTCTTGACGGTGAGTCATCGACCACGATATATCCTATCGAGCACGATTTTAACCCGTGAGACCAAGTCTTGATGGTGAGTCATCGACCACGATATATCCTATGCCTTGGGTGAGGCGGGATTTTAAGCCGGTGAGGTCTTTGACGGTGAATCATCGACTACGATATATCCTATGCCGTGAGGCGGGATTTTAAGTCAAGAAGGTCGAGTCTCGACGGCGAGTCATCGACCACGACATATCCTATGCCGCGAGGTGAACTTGAAGGCGAGTCATTAGCTACGTATATCCTATGCCGGTGAGGCGGGATTTCTATGCCGATGAGCCTAGATATGATTGCATGTGGTGAGTATACAAGTGGACATTGCTGGTGAGGCTGAATATGATTGACTATTACTTTCCTGCGATGTATACACGTTTGGACAAAAATAATGATATTTCTTGTTCCCCACCACTGAGTACGTTTTTGTGCTCACCACAGGTCAATGATCGTGGAGCGACGTGGCGGTGTGAGTGTGCCTAGTGGTGTTATGTCGCTTTTAATTCATTCCAAGACTTGTATTATTTTGTTTAATTTCTTTTCTTTAATAACATTATTGAATTTGAGTTATTAGGACTACAATTTATCTCATGCTATTAGGTCTTGCGTAGTTTGCTTAGGATTGTTGGTTTGCGTCAGTTCTGTAGTGCAATGTTTAGACTTGAGTTTGTTGGACTTATTATTTGGAAAATTTTATTGGAGAGATTTTATATATGTAATTTAAATATTTCATTCAAATAAAAAAAATTCACTTTAACATGTTTCCGCTTTAGCTATTTAAGAAAAATATAGCATTTTTAAATAATGAATTTAGGATGTTACAACCAAACTTCAAATTTCACAAAATTAGGCACAGAAGATCGACTACACAACAAAACTTCAGTAAAAAACATATGCAAAAAAAATACTTAATTCTTTAATTTCGGTAACTAACCTGATTAATGTTCCACACAGAGTTAGCAGCTTTGCAGCTTGAAACCACTGTTGCGAAAAGCGCCGGATGCGGCCGCCTCAAGGCGAGGCGGCCGAAAATCGCCTCGGGGTGACTGCCTCTCCCTGTAGATCTGAATCGCGAGCCTCACCGGCCGTCGTGGACAGCCTCGATGCGCAGAGGCGCAGAGGCGACGACTGAGTTTCTTTGGGCTCCAATTTTAGGTTTTGCGCCCAATTTTAGGGAGCCCAAACGAAATTAACACAAAGCCCATTTAATAAACCCTAATTTGACTTACAATCACAAAAAAAAATTGAAGAAAGAAATATCAGCCCTCTCTGCCATCTCTCCAACGGACTCTTCCTCCCTCACCCGCCTCTACAGTCGCCGGTTGCCACCGCCAGTCGCCGGTTGCCGCCTCCAATCGCTCAGGTCAATTTTCGTTTCTTCGTTTCTTCTTCTTTCCAATTTTTAGATGTATCTTATTTCTCTCTCTACTATATTATATTATTATTATCAATGTACATGCATGTTATTTGTTATTTTATATAATGTATGTATATTTTTTAAATGATAATTGTATATAATTTGTTGATTATAGTTTACATTATTTAAATCAATTTTTTCATTATTTCACATCAAATAAGATAATTATATTGTATATAATTTAGGTAACTTTTATTAACCAGGAAGAAGAGGATGTTGAGGAGATTACGAGAGATAACGAGGACAATGATGATGATGAATGAGATGATTTAAATTTTTGATAAATTGCTTTTTAATGAACACTATATGTCTTTATTTTTATGTTTTTAAGACTTAAAATCCACTTAATTTAATGTTTGACTAGTTATCTATTATTTTATATTTTATTTGTAAGTTTTGATCTTTATGTTCTTTATTGTCGAGGCACACTCGGACCGCCTCAAGCTACCGCCCGCCTCAAAAGGTAATACGCCTCACTCCCGCCTCACGCTTTTCACAACATTGCTTGAAACCTGTTTTCCCACAAACCCTTCCAATTCATTCTTCAAGAATAGGAACCTCTCATTCAGATCCTCATGAACCCATGAAAAAGATGTTGAGAAAAACTAGTGTTATTTGGTTGGCCAATAATGCTTAGCACAGTGAAAAAGCTATACCAATAATGCTTAGCACACTAAAAGCTACACCTTATTCAAAATGAATTAACTAGATTTTTTCCTTATAAATTACTAACAAATGTAAGACAAGTTTAAAGGTAAAAGCATTATATCCTCATCTAGAGAAATTATGTCATAGAAAAATTAAGAGCAGCAAATATCTCACTCAAGATACATCTTGAGAATGCCCTCAAAATGAAGTTACCTTTTCTAGAACTCGTGTCAATTCACAATATAATTTAAATAAAACAACCATAACTTTAGATAGAATCAAGCAAAAACACAACCAAGAAGAGGACATGGAAAATGCATTGGTAGCATAAATTACAAACTAATCAATTTCAAAAGGACTTACCTAAGTAACTTTTCCAGTTACAATGCTGAATGATCTTGATGAACAATCTGTAGTAAGCAATCCAACAGTCTGCAACGGCCAACCCAAATGCTTACCTCCTCTACATTGATTCATACAATAAGCACAGTGAAATCAGCAACAAATAATCAACAAATAATCATAAGATCCATGTTGTGATCCAACTAAGAATGCTCAGAAACTCATCTAATATTATAAGAAATTCCTCAAATTAGACAAAAAAATTCTTGCACATGATAACTAAAATTCAGCCAAATCATAGACAAATAAGACCTAACATCAAAGTTCACAAAATTAGGCATAGAAGATCTACTACACAACAAAACTTCAGTCAAAAACATATGCAAAAAATACTTAATTCTTCAATTTCGGTAACTAACCTGATTAATGTTCCACACAGAATTAGCAGCATTGCAGTTTTTTAACAAACCCTTCCAATTTATTCTTCAAGAACAAGAACCTCCCATTCAGATACTCATGAACCCATGAAAAAGATGTTGAGAAAAACTGGTATTATTTGGTTGACCAATAATGCTTAGCACAGTGAAAGCTAAACAAATAATGCTTCGCACGCTGAAAGCTACACCTTATTCAAAATGAAATAACTAGATTTTTTCCTTATAAATTACTAATAAATGCAAGACTAGTTAAACGGTAAAAGCATTAGATCCTCAACTAGAGAAATTATGTCTTATGAAAATTAAGAGCAACAAATATCTCACTCAAGATATATCTTGAGAATGCCCTCAAAATGAAGTTACCTTATCTAGAACTCGTGTCAATTAACAATATAATTTAAATAAAACAACCATAACGTTAGACAGAATCAAGCACAGAAACTCAACCAAGAAGAGGACATGGAAAATGCACAGGTGGAATAAATTACAAACTGATCAATTTCAAAAGGACTTACCACACCACTTTTCCGCCATAATGTCGAATGATCTTGATGAATAATTTGTAGTAAGAATCCAAAGATCCGCAATGACCATCTCAAATGCTCACCTCCTCTCGCATTGATTCATACAACAAGCACCGAATTCAAAGAACAAATCATCCTAAAATCCATGTTGTGTTCCAATTAAGAATGCTCAGAAACTCATCTAATATTATAAGAAATTCCTCAAATTAGACAAAAAAATTCTTGTACATGATAACCAAAATTCAGCCAAATCATATACAAATAAGAAATAACTTCAAAGTTCACAAAATTAGGCACATAAGATCTACTACACAACAAAACTTCAGACAAAAACATATGCAAAAAGATACTTAATTCTTCAATTTCGGTAACTAACCTGATTAATGTTCGACACAGAATTAGTAACATTGCAGCTTGAAACCTCTTTTCCACAAACCCTTCCAATTCAATCTTCAAGAACAGGAACCTCCCATTCAAATCCTCATGAACCCATGAAAAAGATGTTGAGAAAAACCGGTGCAATTTGGTTGGCCAATAATTCTTAGCACATGAAAGCTATATCAATAATGCTTAGCAAACTGAAAGCTACACCTTATTCAAAATTAAATAACTAGATTTTTTCCTTATAAATTACTAACAAATGCAAGACTAGTTTAACGGTAAAAGCATTAGATCCTCATCTAGAGAAATTACGTCTTATGAAAATTAAGAGCAGCAAATATCTCACTCAAGATATATCTTGAGAATGCCCTCAAAATGAAGTTACCTTATCTAGAACTCGTGTCAATTAACAATATAATTTAAATAAAACAACCATAACTTTAGACAGAATCAAGCACAAAAACTCAACCAAGAAGAGGACATGGAAAATGCACAAGTAGCATAAATTACAAACTGATCAATTTCTAAAGGACTTACCTCAGTAACTTTTCCAATTACAATGTTGAATGATCTTGATGAATAATCTGTAGTAAGCAATCCAGCCGTCTGCAATGGCCATACCAAATGCTTACCTCCTCTACATTGATTCATACAACAAGCACCGTGAATTAAGCAACAAATCATGCTAAAATCCATGTTGTGATCCAACTAATAATGCTCAGAAACTCCTTTAATATTATAAGAAATTCCTCAAATTAGACAAAAAAAATTCTTGTACATGATTACCAAGATTGGCCAAATCATATACAAATAAGACCTAACTTCAAAGTTTACAAAATTAGGCACAGAAGATCTACTACACAACAAAACTTCAGTAAAAAACATATGCAAAAAAAATACTTAATTCTTTAATTTCGTTAACTAACTTGATTAATGTTCCACAGAGAATTAGCAACATTGCAGCTTGACACCTCTTTCCCCACAAACTCTTCCAATTCAATCTTCAAGAACAGGAACATCCCATTCAGATCCTCATGAACCCATGAAAAGATGTTGAGAAAAACTAGTGTTATTTGTCACAATAATGCTTAGACAAAGAAAATTATACCAATAATGCTTAGCACACAGAAAGCTACACCTTATTCAAAATGAAATAACTAGTTTTTTTCCTTATAAATTACTAACAAATGCAAGACTAGTTTAACGGTAAAAACATTAGATCCTCATCTAGAGAAATTATGTCATAGGAAAATTAAGAGCTGCAAATATCTTACTCAAGATACATCTTGAGAATGCCCTCAAAATGAAGTTACCTTTTCTAGAACTCGTGTCAATTCACAAAATAATTTAAATAAAACAACCATAACTTTAGAAAGAATCAAGCACAAAAACTCAACCAAGAAGAGGATATGGAAAATGCATAGGTAGCATAAATTACAAACTGATCAATTTCAAAAGGACTTACCTTAGTAACTTTTGCATTTACAATGCTGAATGATCTTGATGAATAAACTGTAGCAAGCAATCCAGCAGTCTGCAATGGCCATCCTAAATGATTACCTCCTTTGCATTGATTCATACAACTAGCACCGTGAATTCAGCAAAAATCATCCTAAGATCCATGTTGTGATCCAACTAAGAATGCTCATAAACTCATCTAATATTATAAGAAATTACTCAAATTAGACAAAAAAATTCTTATACTTGATAACCAAAATTCAGCCAAATCATATACAAATAAGACCTAACTTCAAAGTCCACAAAATTAGGCACAGAAGATCTACTACACAACAAAACTTCAGTAAAAAAACATATGCAAAAAAATACTTAATTCTTCAATTTCGATAACTAACTTGATTAATATTCCACACAGAATTAGCCTGATTGATGTTCCACACAGAATTAGCAGCATCGCAGTTTTCCCACAAAACCCTTCCAATTCATTCTTCAAGAACAGGAACCTCCCATTCAGATACTCATGAACCCATGAAAAAGATGTTGAGAAAAACTGGTGTTATTTGGTTGTCCAATAATGCGTAGCACACTGAAAGCTATACCAATAATGTTTAACAAATTGAAAGCTACACCTTATTCAAAATTAAATAACTAGATTTTTTCCGTATAAATTACTAACAAATACCAGACTAGTTTAATGTTAAAAGCATTAGATCCTCATCTAGGGAAATTATGTCATAGGAAAATTAAGAGCATCAAATATCTCACACAAGATATATCTTGAAAATGTCCTCAAAATGAAGTTACATTTTCTAGAACTCGTGTCAATTAAAAATATCATTTCAATATGTTCAACCTAAATTTGCACCTCTAGGTTCTCGCAATAGTATGAGGCCTATGTAGTATGATAAGGTCAACCCAAGTCGTATCTCTCAAGGAAGACTTATCAGGACTTATGATGTGTTACGACTAAAGCAGTAAATCTAAATCATAAACTTATTTGGGAGATGGCACTGGAATAAAATAGACTGTAAATTAAAGCAATGAAAAACTCAAACCAAGAGCTATAGCAATTCAGTTGCAAAAGAGTAATTCAAGAATGTGAAACTAGGGCATTAAGTTCTTCGCCTTGATTAATTAATTAATGTTTGCTTAAGAAATTTATCTACTCATGCAATCCTCTAACCTTCAAATTAAACCCTGTGACTTTCGTCCTCAGAGATTAAACTTAAATTACAAAATTCCACAAACAAATAAATTATTAGAGTACTGCTTTTGCATACACCCCAATTGATTTGTACGGATGCAACGTGTCAATCTCTCGATCTCACCAAGCATAAACAATTAAACGATGGAAGCAAGCCAAAATCAATGTCGTTGATGAATCTATTCAATCAAATGTTCTTGAATCACAAAGTGAAAAAAAAAATGAAAAACTTGGAAGAGAGAATGAGGCGAGGAAGACGAGAATTATGAATAAAATGTTATGGTTCACGCGTGTTTTAAATATATATAAGCCGTCGAAAATTGCCGACACGCCGGACGCAAAGGCGTCACGGACACGCACCGCAAACTTGGGCTAAAACGGCTTGCCCATCGCCAGACGCAACCCAGCGCCGGACGCGGGCATTCACTGGACTACAAACTTCGAGCGCCCAACGCCGAACGCAACTCAACGCCGGACGCGGGCGCCTGGGACAAGTTTCACTTGGCGCCCCGCGTACGACGAATGAAGCGCTGGACGCGGGCGCTCGACTTCTTCATATCGAGCGCCAACGCCGACGCAACGGGTCACGGACGCAGTGCTCGACTTCTTCATATCGAGCGCCCAGCGCCGTACGCGGGCGCTCTGTGGACAATGTGCATGTCGAGCGACTCGCCACGGCTACACCGAGTCCGCGCTAGATCGTGCTTTTTGTCCCCAATTTATTTAAACACGCCTAATCCCTATATAAAGCCGAAACCTAACATGATTCCAATAAAAGATATTAAAAAATAAACAAATAGGAATCAAGTTAGCAAAAATAACCAAAGAAAAATATAACAAAAATATGTAAAACAAGTCCCCCACACTTAAACTCTTAGCGTGTCTTCAAGCAAATTTTAGTTTCTTGAGAAGAATGGTACACATCGAACCATTACTTCAAGTCGAATCGATCACATATTCACATCCTCTCAATGCATTTTAATAATATAATTCTCAATACAATAGAATGGTTTCCTTTTATGTAAGACATCCCAATGACAAGAATAAATAAAGCATGTGGAACTTAAAGCAGATTATAGGACAATAATCGTTAGGTATAGCCTTCAAGTTATAAACTTGAGTATCCTAACGTAGTTTCCTATACCCATAACTTTGAGTCTCCATTCGAGAGACAACACAAGCAAGAGGGGTAGAGCCCCTTATTCCCCCTCAAGCCCACTTACATGGTTCCCTTTTATGTAAGACATCCCAATGATAAGAATAAATAAAGCATGTGGAACTTAAAGCAGATTATAGGACAATAATCGTTATGTATAGCCTTCAAGTTATAAACTTGAGTATCCTAACGTAGTTTCCTATACCCATAACTTAGAGTCTCCATTCGAGAGACAACACAAGCAAGAGAGATAGAGCCCCTTATTCAAAACATCAAATCTATTATTTTTAGATTTTCTTTTTCTTTTCTTTTTTTTAAGGATAAATCACACAAGAAACGATCCCATGTACGAAGTATACGACAACCGATCACACACATTGTCTAATCACAGCTTCCTGATCATGTCCCATAGTTCAAATTGACACCTATGTTTCATCACACTAAAAACCATATATATCAAGATGAGTCGAAATTCAGATCAAAACACAATTAATCTAACTTTAAGCATAGTTCTTCAATCCCCATTTATTTCAAGAACATAAAATCCCCTTTTATTCAAATAAAAGGCTAAGAACAAAACACAAATAAACAGAAAACAATAGGTAAGAACAAAACACAAATAAAAGATGTTAAGAAAAACTGGTGTTATTTAGTCGGCCAATGACCTTATTCAAAATGAAATAACTAGATTTTTTCCTTATAAATTACTAACAAATGTAAGACTAGTTTAAAATTAAAAGCATTAGATCCTCATCTGGGAAAATAATGTCATAGGAAAATTAAGAGCAACAAATATCTCATTCAAGATGTATCTTGAAAATGTCCTCAAAATGAATTTACCTTTTCTATAACTCGTGTCAATTCACAATATCATTTCAATAAACCAACCATAACTGTAAACAGAATCAAGCACAAAAACTCAACAAAGAAGAGGACATGGAAAATGCATAGGTAGCAAAACTTTCAAACTGATCAATTTCAAAAGGACTTACCTCAGTAACTCTTCCAGTTACAATGCTGAATGATCTTGATGAATAATTTGCACTAAGCAATCCAGCAGTCTGCAATGGCCATCCCCAAATGCTTGCCTCCTCTGCCATTGATTCCTACAACACGCACCGTGAATTCAGCAACAAACCATCCTAACATCCATGTTGTGATCCAACTAAGAATGCCTTAAACTCATCTAATATTATAAGAAATTCTCAAATTAGACAAACATATTTCTCGACAAGATAACCAAAATTCAGCCAAAATCATATACAACAAGACATATCTTCAAAGTTCACAAAATTAGTACGTAAGATCTACTACACAACAAAACTTCACCAAAAACATATGCAAAAACATACTTAATTCTTCAATTTCGTGACTAACTTGATTAATGTTCCACATGTAATTAGCGAATGGCAAACTTGAAACCCATTTCCCCACAAACCCTTCCAATTCATTCTTCAAGAACAGGAACCTCTCATTCAAATCCTCATGAAGCCATGAATTCTCACCATAATCTCCACCATTTCCGGCCACAATTGACATTCAAAATCCCTAAAATCATCCATGAAAATCCACACCCATGCCATAAACCACAATTAAACCAAAAAGAAACCTCAGAATGAGGCCCTCATACTCGAAACCCCTTTTTGCCTTTCCACATTTTCCCTAAAATTCGTACTTGCATTAGGGCTCCGAGGCGGAGACTCTGTCGTAGCCCTAAGATTCCCCGACATCGGCTTCGAAACATCAATCGACGATGCGAAAGAAACAAGGCTTATCCGAGTTTTAGGCCTTGTAACGGAGAGTTTTGTGAGTGAACTTCTGCCAGCACTCTGCGGCATCAAATCGGGAGTGGCGTTGAAGCCTGCAATGCAGATTTTCACAGCAACAATTCGCGTATTTTTTGCATCCTGGAAAATAAGAGCAGTTTCTTGTTTCTAAGGGATTGCTTCCGATTGTTTCTAAGAATGCCCAGAAACTCATCTAATATTAGAAGAAATTCCTCAAATTAGACATCACTACAAGAAATTAAGGAATTTAGCCACACATGGATGTGTGGCTAAAAATATGTTTATGTGTTAATATAGATTTTTTATCTACACATAATTCAAATGTCAACAAGTGTCACCAATTCCATGTAAAGAAAGAGTTTTGCCCACACATATATATGTGTGTGGATAAATCATCAAACTTTTACCTACACATATATATATCACCAAAGATAAGTCTTATGTGTGAACAATTTTTTTTTTTTACTAACATATATTAATGTAGAAATGACGTGGACTATAATATATTTTTTACTAACGTATATTAAAGTGGAAATGACATGTTTCCACGTCATTTCTACCTACATATACATGTGTGGATAAAACTATAAGTTATGTGTAGGTAATTCCTTTTTTCATAATTATATATTAAAAGAACAATTATTTTGGATAAAAATATATTCATGTGTGGAGAATTATGTTTTATATTTTTTGTCTAGTTTGATATTTAATTTAACTATTATATTAATACTATGTAGTACTCAAGTATGATATAATCATAAAATCATAAATTAAATATAAGACACACAACACAAATAAATAAAACAATAATGTAATATAGATATTTTAATCAACAATATTCAATAAAATAAAATTACACAATACCTTTAAGCTTAATCACAAGAACTTTAAGAGTGATGTTATTCTACCATAATGCTACTTACCATAATAAGTTTTATTGAATGAAAAACAGTTTATTTAATATTCTATCTATTAAAAAAGTTTTATATTAAAAAATAGGTGAAAATGGTATTTATGTAAAAATAATTAACATATTAATTTAATATTATTATTTTGTTAATTAATTATATTGATAACTATTAAAATATTCTCGTGTGACCATCCATTATGTGGCCGCATAGTTTTATTGAAACTTTAAATGTCTACATAACTACACACTTAACCAAGCACATTTTATTTTCTTTCAACCATCTTGACCACAAGTAGTCCCACGTAAAATATCATTATTCTTGTAAAGATAATAAAAACACAAAATTAATAAACTTATAATCAGTACAGATAAACCAAGCTCATAAAACAAACAACTATAAACAAAAATCGAAACGATTGAATATATATCAGAGCAAAATCAAAATAAAATCAAAGCTAATTTAATCGTGCTTACTAAAAGTACGACCTTACTCTTAATTTATTGTCAATCAACATACAAGACCTCAAAAAATGATAAATAATCCACTGGTAAGCCATCTTGAGGTTACCAAAAAAAAAAAAAAAACATAATGTTATATGCAAAAATACGTACTACTTCTAAAACAACACTATAAATCATCGAATTGGGCTTTATCTATTGATTGTATCACAATGACAGGTGAACATTCATCAAGTACAACCAAGTAATCATAAGAAGCTATATATCTCTAAGTAGTAACTCATTTTCATTACATGTAATTAAAAAATTGGCCTCTATAATGCAAAATTGGAATGTTGACCAAGAAATTCTCCATAACTGATAAGAAATTAATGTATAAAGTACAAAATTTCATCTTAAATCAGTTCACTTAAACCTGCACCTACAAAATTATGTTATGAATAATTGCACTCAAAGTTCAACTCTCATGATACGTGCAATACAAAATCAATAAACATGCAATATTTTTACACCAAAATTAAAATTTTTAACTCACTCGTAATACAAACTACATAAATTTAGCATGCAATGTAATGCACAAGATACAACATCTAGTCATTATCGTGGCAAATATTAGATGCTTATCTTAAATCATTGCTAGTGGCCTTATAATAATTCTTAAATAAGGGTACATAAACTAGGAACACCTTTAAACACAAAAGAACAAACTCCAAACACGCCTTCTAGGTCTGTGGTATATACTGCGAGCATTAGCAAGAAAATTTAACTACTGTATCTTCTTAGAATACTACAAAACCTTGAGGCCTAAAGGCATTAAAATCAGAAAGCAAACAAATCTAATACTGTAAGTTCTGCAAAAATCGTCTGAGCATCAGACGACAATGCAAATGATGAACTAAACATAATTTCATCCATTGAAAACAAAAGTATTATTAAACAGTAAGGTGAAAATGAATTTATAACCTGAGAATCAGTACTAAGAAAATCCCAAGCTTGAATCGGGCATGAAATAGTTGAAAATTGCATAAGTTTCTGCAAAACAGCGGAAAGAGAGAGTTTATTAAAGTTCAGACTTAGAAGAGAAGAATTTCACTTATTTACTAAATTGATAAGCATAAAGCCCTGCATATCCAAACCATAATGTTCTAGCAACTAACTTAAACTACATAATCATGAAAATACTTTATATATGATAGATGATATCCATATAAGCTTATTATCAAAATCCTTAAAAATATTAACATGCAAACAATAGTTCTGTCTAACCATAATTTTGAGAAATGTTGTCAGGAAAGCTCGTGACTAACTAATATTCACATGTTCACTATTATTTCAACCGCAAGCAAGAGCAGTGATGAAAAATAAATTATGTTATGACAAAAGATGAATGTAGCTGATATATCAGACAAATGAACTCATAATCTTTGAATGAACTAATTTTTACATGAAAATATTTGAATTCACTTCTCAGTTCCTCCCCAGATCACATATGGTTGCAATTTAAGTCATTTCTCCTTCCTTTGCTATTCTAACTTTGGCTCTTCCTCGCTAACTTTTTATTTCATTTTCTATCCTAAAGAACTTGATCATAAAGCTTCAGATGAGTATCAAATTTCTTTAACCAAAACACTACACCTATTTTGCAAAAGCCTAATTCCATAGCGAACATAAAGCATCCAAAGAACAAACAAGAACACTGAATTGCCTTATAAAAACATGAGATGGAACAAACAAACGCACCTCAATAATCACTATAATAATGGCCTCGGTTTTCAGGTTATTAGTTCACATGCTTCATATGTACTCAAATGAATATTGTTGGAAATTAAATTATGTTTCTTATTTCAACATTAATAACATAATATTTCATTTTCTCCACACTATCCAGCTTGAGAAAGCATATGCTGATGAAACGGCTAAGCTCAACCCTCGTCACAGATTTGTGCATTGGTAGTTGTCAACAATCTCTCTCTCTCTCTCTACATACATATATGTACAAAAATGAGCCATATCTTTGCTTTCATGGATTCAGGATTTTCAGAACTTCATAGGCTATATTTACAGAGCTTACAGTGGAAACAAGGTGCTCAAAGCTTGCGCTCATCAAGAGAAGGTTTGTAAGCATCTGCAATATTCGGACAATTCAAGATAGTTAGAAATAATATTCAGTCTTTCCTAATGCAATAGTTTCTGTACCATAACAGCCTTCAATATAGAAATATGCTGTAATGAGAGGAATCTGTTTCCAACCACAACCTACAAGGAAAAGTTTTGCTGCTTGATTTTCAAATAATAGCTCTCTCCAAATCATTCTCAGTTGAGTACAAAGAAGTTATAACCACAAATGGTTGCAATTCTTGCTCAGCGAAAGACTTCAGCAGTTGCATATTTGCGCATGAGTTACAAGCAAAGACATTGCATACGTATCATGACATGATTATCATCTTCCAAATATTATTGCAAGTATCAGAGGTAGTGGCCTTTGATGAATCAAACTCGAACTTCTCGACCACTTTTCTCTCTCTCTTCACGATATCTAGAGAGTACTGGAGTTAAAGGTAAATCCATGGAATGAGAGATGTCGAACAGGTAACAAAATTTGAAGTGTAAAACAAAATTAAAATGTTTTAAGAAAGTAACAAAAAATAAAGGTTATGCTAGAAATTAAGCTACTCAAAATAGAAGGATACGGCCTGATAATAAGGATGGATCATCAAGGTATGGTATTGTATTTGTGACAGAAGCATACATTGAAAGCTTCATCCTGCATGATCAAAGGAAATTGTATAAGCTGTTGTCATTCGAAGGCATCCGTAAATAGCTCTTCCACCGTTGTAAGACCAAGAAAGATTTGAAACCAACAGCAAATACATGAAATAAAATTTCTATGAATATTTTCAAATATAAGCATTGATACAAATGTTGGTCAAAACGACATACATCCAGCACCCAAATTAAGGAAAATATATGTCTTTCTTAATATCATGAGATAGACACCAAAGTATGGCACATAAATGTAAACCCTCAGGTTTTCGCGACTTACTTAGCTCTCACTTCATCTTGCTCAAATTTCTTGATGGTTCGCTTTTGTTCTTCCACAGTTTCCTCTTATGCTCTAAATCATCAAATTCATTAACAATTTCTGTGTTAAACAAATAGAAATTATTAGCCTGTGCTATTAGAGATAAATCAAGAATCAAATGTACAATTTTATAAAATACATATCAAAGCTCCCTCTGAGCTGGCGCTCTAGATTTTGTTCCTCTTCCAACTCTTTCTGCAGTAAGTCAAGTTCTGCACCAGCAGTGCTCTCTGATTCTGCTGCTGCTGCTTTCTGCTTGCATAAATGAATCTTATTTTCATAATCTAAACATCAAGTACCAAATATTAGGAGAAAGGAAAGCTAACCAACCCACAAGCGGCAGCTTCAAAATTCCATATCAAAATCATACATGTTACTCTGTTTAACACTATGTATGCAGTATTTAGAGAAAATAAAATGCACTTGAAACAAGATCATGTGGTTCTTGCATCCCAGGATCACATAAACTATCCCAACTGTTACAGGAATCTAACAGAACCTTAATATGCTACTTATCCAATGGTTTAAGAATTATTAAATAAAAAACTAAAAAAGAATCGATAATACTGCAAACATCCACATTGAAGAGCAACAGACTGAAAAAACTTCGCAGTGATTAAATGGGGCTATTGAGTAGCCCATTAAGACCAAATCTTATTCCAATTAAAAGATTAAACTGGATCTACAAGAACAACAATATATCATCATGAGTGAGTAAAATTAAACCTTCAATGGATTTCTGAACTTCACTGAAGTCTTTGTCACACTGGGACTGAAGGGCACTGGCTTGACAGAGGAAATGCCTAAGATTTGCAATATCCTCTCTTCTTTCAATACTTCTATCAAATTGTTGCTGATATTCATCAAGACTTCCGCTTTGAATGTTGCCGATGCCTCCGCCATGTCTGCTTGCTGGTCGGAAAACTAGGGTTCCTGATACTCAATTGTTGGTGATACCAATACGCACGATGAAAACTAACAGAATATACTAAGATCTGGGAAGTTATCTAGCGATTTTGTGAATTTTGAAGTGAAATGAGATCTGATTGAGAAGAGAGGAAAATCCTGAAAGTTGGAGGATTTCAAATTGGGGTCAAATAATTTTTGCAGATTTTAAAGCGGAGTGTAATTTGAATGGCAAGTTTATCATTCACTTTAGTCCCCACTCCACTCTCCATTATAAACAAATTTCTAATTTGATATTTTATAATTTACTTATTTCAAGCACTATTTTATATTATATTCATATTAGAGACCAAAATCAAATCTGAATTGAGAATTCAAACTGAATCATATCATTTTGGTCGATTCAAATGATTTTGAGCTCCTTATGTTGATTCAATGTTACAAAATTTCGATTCAAATAGAACCGATCAATTTAGGGTAAATAGTGTTTTATGTCCCATCGCTTTAGCGCTTTTTCGTAAATGTCTCACCGTAAAGGTATTTACAAAACAAGACTCCATCGATTCGAAAATAACACTATATGACCTCAAAAATTATCCGATGCCCGAAAATCGACGTACTATCGGAGCTCCACGGTCATATCCACGTGGAAACATAAAGTGAAGTGACAAGGGTAAATAGTGTTTTATGTCCCATCGCTTTAGCTGCTTTTTCAAAATGTCCCACCGTAAAGGTATTTACAAAACAATACCCATCGTGTTCAAAATAACACTATATGACCCGAAAAATTATCCGTGCTTGAAAATCGACGTACTACGGAGCTCGACGTACATATCCACGTGAAAACATAAAGTGCAAGTGGCAACCAAAATTTAAAAAAATATTTTTATCACATTCACCTCCACATCGCCGCTTCTCTCAACTTCACCTAGAATTCTAGTTCCTCATTCTCAACATATTTCTCATCTCCCACCAGTCGCTGCTCATGTCCGCCAACCACCAAAATAAGAAGTTACAACGAAAATATACCGCCTCGAGCTCATGCTTTTTTATGCAACCCCACGCTTCTCATATCATCGCTCTAAGATTCATTACCAACTCATTCTTCTGCTTCTCCGAGATCGGCAACAAGGACGACAAGTAATTACTACAATTTTGCCACTACTCCTACCTTTCTCGATCAAAATAGTATCGCCATTCACCTTACTGCAGATCCGCAACAACAACAACCATCGCCTCAAATGCCACCACCGTAAACTAAACAGCAAATAAAAACTCTTCACCCCACATCAATAAAAAACATCAAATAAAAATAATCAAATAATCCATATATCAATAGTTGTCGCTAGCGGCTATTAAAGCTATCTTCACCAGAAACCATTTGTTGACCGAACGACCACAGAGAGAAAGAGTCACCGTCAGGTTGTACAGAGCGAGATTGCAGGAAGCAAGCAGAAAGAAAGAACGATTGATGTTATACGGCCGAGAGGAGGAAAAACAACATCGTTAGTTGAAGTCGAACGACGACGGTGGCTTCATCGTTGTTAGTCCAAATTAGAGACGGAGTAAGATATAAGATTGAGGCTCCGATCCGGGTATTAGAGAGATCTAGATGAGGGTTTTAGATCCGTAGAGAGAGAGAGAGAGAGAGAGAAGAGATAGGGAAAGCGAATGCAACAATGTCGATTGTAGCATTTGTATATGTTAAGAAACGACGTCTTTGAATTTGTTCTCGGTTATTTTTGTTTGTTTGTTTTAGTTATGGCATCCAAGTCGGTATGCCACGTCGCAGCTCCGGCGATACACGTCAATCTCCAGGCATCGGAGATTTTTTTTGTGTCACATAGTGATAGTTTTCGAATACGATGGATACTGTTTTATAAATACCTTTACGGTGGGACATTTCTGAAAAAAACGCTAAAACGATGGTGAAAGTTGGTGAAACCTGCCTTTTGGGATGAAGTTGGTGAAAGAAAAATCTTAGAACCCAAGATGGTGGAAAGAACTGTTGATGTAGTCAAGAAAATTGGAGATAGAATTAAAGTTGCTCAAGATCGACAAAATCGTATGCTAATAAAAGAATAAAAGATTCAGATTTTAAGTTGGTGATAAGGTGTTTTTGAAGGTAGCACCAATGAAAGCGAGTTCGAGATTTGGTAAGAAATGAAAGGCGCCTCGCTCATCGACCGCTTGAGATTTTGGAAAAGATTGAGACGTTGCTTATCGTTCATGCGTTATCGCCGAAATATCATCCGTGCATAATATTTTTCATGTTTCGATATTGAGGAAGTATACGCATGACACGAGTCATATCGTATCTTATGGTGGTATATCACTTAATAAGGATTTAACCTATGAGGAATAACCCATCGCGATTTTGGATCCAAAATCCACGAGTTAAAGAATCGACGCACGACTTTAATTAAAATACATCGAGTTGTCATGGACGCGAGAAAGCGACTGGGAGAGCGAGGACGAGATTCGAGCTAAGCACCGTCCCTAATAGCACCGGATAAGACAAATTTCAAGGACTAAATTTTTATTCAAGGGTGGTTGTAACGCCCATTTTTCGCTTCATCGCTTTTAATTTTAAATGATTTACGTTGGATTTGTTGTCATGTTCAATTTTGTGTTGGACTTGATGAGTCCGTAGTTGTTATTAGCTAGAAAAACGAACTTCATAATTTATTTTGTGGCTTTCAAATATTACTTTACGATACGGGCTAGATAATAAAATAAATTTTGGCTTCAAATTATCAAAATATATTATTAAATTTTGGGCTTATATAATTGTCAAAATTACATTATTTATTCTCAAATTGGGCTTGTAGAATATTATTTTGTTGAGTCCAAGTTCTATTATATATTTATATAGAATTAAGATTTAATAAACAAGAGTTCAAGTAGTTTAGGACTCTATTAGTGTTATATTCATGTAACTATTTATATTTTCACAAAATTCTATCCGCACACCATTCCACAACATACAAAATTTAATTTAATTTTTCTTTCATCTCCTCAAGCATAGCTAGTAGCCTTGGATTCACGCTTAGCTATGTCAAATTTACTTTTTTTATAAGCATTTCATCTTTTACGCTTGTAGAGATACACGCATGTCCTCCCGATTGCTATATTGTTACCTTCATTTATTTGTCTCAGCTATTTTACCTCCAACACGTTACACTAGCTCACAAAGATAATTTCTATTTAAAGTACAAAGAATCTTCTTATACATGCAATGCAATGCGCATACCTACATTTGAAATTTATGTGTAAATCCCAAGGGACTTACGTAGCTTATATGTCTTATCCCCGTAATTTTATTTATTAAAGTGTAAATTAAGGTAACAAATGCCATGCCCAAAACCGTAAACCGCCACTTTAGATTCTTGTGCCTAATTATGGTGTTCCATCACACATTCACTCTTTTTGTAATATACATATGTATATATATATATATATATATACATGATTTATAACTCACTATTTTAGTACAAAGAAAAGTTGACGTACTAATACAGGGAAATAGATGTAGTTATTTCACCTTTAACTATCTAGTTGTTTATTGATTTTTGTTTGGATTGGGAATTTTGATTATAGAGTTTTAGACGCCAGTTTCATATTTATATTGGAACGGTTTTAAGTTAAGTATTTGATTTGGGTTATTTGATTAACTTTTAAAATAATTCAATAATGAGGTTATATTATTATTATATATTGTTATTTTGGTGTGAGTTTATGGAAATTAAAGATTTATTTTATTAGTAGTTAGTCACTGGATGTATAAGTTTCAAGTAATTAATTATTATTATTATTACCTTATTTAGATTTAGATAAGCATATAAGTTTGATTAATAAATGGGTAACTAGTATGCAAAAGTTATAAATAAAATTTTGGATCTAAAGTTTCTAAGAACAATACCCTTATGCTAGCTTGGTATGACTTTTAAATAAATTGGTCCTTTGATTTTGAAATAATATTTAATTCTTTAAGAAATTGCATTTAGATTCCTTTATGGACCCTTATAAAATTTAATGTATTTTATTTAACTAGATGCGCGCAACTAGGACCCTCGTCCCAAAATTGATTGATTTGGATTTATTTGCTCGACAAAACAACAAAGTAGATTTTCTTATACTTGCAAACATGTGATTCGAATAAGCATATTTATTGTGGGTGAAATCTTCTTTAACTTGCAAATATGTGATTTGAATAAACATGTTTATTTTGTGAAAGTGAAATTGGTTTGAGAAATATTCTTTATTTCCAACGTATATCGTGGTTTGGATTGTGATACGATATTTATCAGACGCGGTGAGTATGCAAGTTGGAAAGTCATGACGATAAGTCATCACACGATATATCCCATGACGGTGAGGTGAATTTTAAGCCGGTGAAGTCGAGTCTTGACGGTGAGTCATCGATCACGATATATCCTACGCCGAGGCAGATTGTTAAGCAAATTGAGGTCGAGTCTTGATGATGAGTCATCGACCACGATATATCCTATGCAGCACGATTTTTAACCCATGAGACCAAGTCTTGATGGTGAGTCATCGATTCACGATATATCCTACGCATGGAGGCGTGATTTTAAGCCGCGAGGTCGAGCCTCGACGTGAGTCATCGACTATGTATATATCCTATCTTGGGTGAGGCATGATTTTTAAGTCATGAGGTCGAGTCTGACGTGAGTCATCGACCACGCACATATCCTATGCCGTGAGGTCGAACCTCGACGTGAGTCATTAGCTACGATATCCTATGCCGACGAGGCGTGATTTCTATGCCGACGAGCCCAGATATGATCGCATGTGGTGAGTATACAAGTGGACATTCACGCGAGGTGAATATGATCGACTATTACTTTCCCGCGATGTATACACGTTTGGACAAAATAATGATATTTCTTGTTCCCCACCATCGAAGTGCGTTTTGTGCTCACCACAGTCAATGATCGTGGAACGACGTGGCGGTGTGGGTGTGCTAGTGGTGTTATGTCGCTTTTAATTCATTCCAAGACTCAGATTATTTTGTTTAATTTCTTTTCTTTAATAACATTATCAATTTGAGTTATTAGGACTACAATTTATCTCATGCTATTAGGTCTTCATGTAGTTTGCTTAGATTGTTGGTTTGCATCGCCTCAGAGTGCAAAGTTTATACTGAGTTTGTTGGACTTATTATTTGAAAAATTTATTGGAGAGATTTTATATATGTTATTTAAATATTTCATTCAAATAAAAAATTCACTTTAACATGTTTCCGCTTTAGCTATTTAAGAAAAATATAGCATTTTTAAATGATGAATTTAGGATGTTACAACCAAACTTCAAATTTCACAAAATTAGGCACAGAAGATCGACTACACAACAAAACTTCATCAAAACATATGCAAAAATACTTAATTCTTCAATTTCGTAACTAACTCGATTAATGTTCCATACGTAATTAGCAAGATTGCGCCTTGAAACCATCATGCGAAAGCACGGACGCGCCCCCAAGGCGAGGCGGCCGGAAATCGCCGGGGTGACTGCCTCCTCAGAGATCTGAATCGCGAGCCTCACCCATTGTCATGACAGCCTCGATGCGCAGAGGCGCAGAGGCGGTGATCGAGTTTCTTTGGGCTCCAATTTTAGGTTTTGAGCCCAATTTAAGGGAGCCCAAACGAAATTAACACAAAGCCCATTTAATAAACCCTAATTTGACTTACAATCACAAAAAAAAAATTGAAGAAAGAAATATCAGTCCTCTGTGCCATCTCTCCAACGGACTCTTCCTCCCTCACCCGTCACATAGCCGCCGGTTACACCGCCACGCCATTGCCGCCCAATCGCCAGTCAATTTTCGTTTCTTCGTTTCTTCTTCTTTACAATTTTTAGATGTATCTTATTTCTCTCTCTACTATATTATATTATTATTATCAATGTACATGCATGTTATTTGTTATTTTATATAATGTATGTATATTTTTTTAAATGTATAATTGTATATAATTTGTTGATTATAGTTTACATTATTTAAATCAATTTTTTTCATTATTTCACATCAAATAAGATAATTATATTGTATATAATTTAGGTAAATTTTTATTAACCAGGAAGAAGAGGATGTTGAGGAGATTACGAGAGATAACGAGGACAATGATGATGATGAATGAGATGATTTAAATTTTTGATAAATTGCTTTTTAATGAACACTTTATGTCTTTATTTTATGTTTTTAAGACTTAAAATCCACTTAATTTAATGTTTGACTTGTTATCTATTATTTTATATTTTATTTGTAAGTTTTGGATCTTTATGTTCTTTATTGTCGAGGCTTACACTCGGACCGCCACAAGCCACCACCGCCTCAAAAGGTAATACGCCACCCACCTCACGCCAAGAACATTGCTTGAAACCTGCTTTTCCCACAAACCCTTCCAATTCATTCTTAAAGAATAGAACCTCTCATTCAAATCCTCATGAACCCATGAAAAGATGTTGAGAAAACTAGTGTTATTTGTCACTAATAATGCTTAAGACAAAGGAAAAGCTATACCAATAATGCTTAGCACACTAAAAGCTACACCTTATTCAAAATGAATTAACTAGATTTTTCCTTATAAATTACTAACAAATGTAAGACAAGTTTAAAAGTAAAAGCATTATATCCTCATCTAGAGAAATTATGTCATAGAAAAATTAAGAGCAGCAAAGATCTCACTCAAGATACATCTTGAGAATGCCCTCAAATGAAGTTACCTTTTCTAGAACTCATGTCAATTCACAATATAATTTAAATAAAACAACCATAACTTTAGATAGAATCAAGCACAAAAACACAACCAAGAAGAGGACATAGAAAATGCATTGGTAGCATAAATTACAAACTAATCAATTTCAAAAGGACTTACCTCAGTAACTTTTCCAGCCATAATGTCGAATGATCTTGATGAACAATCAGAAAAGCAATCCAAAGAGCCTCCGCAACGGCCAACCCAAATGCTTACCTCCTCTACATCGATTCATACAATAAGCACGGTGAATTCAGCAACAAATAATCAACAAATAATCCTAAGATCCATGTTATGCGATCCAACTAAGAATGCTCAAAACTCATCTAATATTATAAGAAATTCTCAAATTAGACAAAAAAATTCTTGCACATGATAACTAAAATTCAGTCAAATCATATACAAATAAGACCTAACATCAAAGTTCACAAAATTAGGCACAGAAGATCTACTAAACAACAAAACTTCAGTCAAAAACATATGCAAAAAATACTTAATTCTTCAATTTCGGTAACTAACCTGATTAATGTTCCACACAGAATTAGATGCATTGCAGTTTTTTAACAAACCCTTCCAATTTATTCTTCAAGAACAAGAACCTCCCATTCAGATACTCATGAACCCATGAAAAGATGTTGAGAAAAACTGTATTATTTGGTCGACCAATAATGTCGAGCACAAGGAAAGTTAAACAAATAATGCTTCGACAACCGAAGCTACACCTTATTCAAAATGAAATAACTAGATTTTTTCCTTATAAATTACTAATAAATGCAAGACTAGTTAAATGGTAAAAGCATTAGATCATCAACTAGAGAAATTATGTCTTATGAAAATTAAGAGCAACAAATATCTCACTCAAGATATATCTTGAGAATGCCCTCAAAATGAAGTTACCTTATCTAGAACTCGTGTTAATTAACAATATAATTTAAATAAAACAACCCTAACGTTAGACAGAATCAAGCACATAAACACAACCAAGAAGAGGACATGGAAAATGCACAGGTGGAATAAATTACAAACTGATCAATTTCAAAAGGACTTACCTCAGTAACTTTTCCAGTTACAATGCTGAATGATCTTGATGAATAATTTGTAGTAAGCAATCCAACAGTCTTCAATGACCATCCCAAATGATCACCTCCTCTGCATTGATTCATACAACAAGCACCCTGAATTCAGCAACAAATCATCCTAAAATCCATGTTGTGTTCCAATTAAGAATGCTTTAAACTCATCTAATATTATAAGAAATTCTCAAATTAGACAAAAATTTTGTACATGATAACCAAAATTCACCAAATCATATACAAATAAGAAATAACTTCAAAGTTCACAAAATTAGGCACATAAGATCTACTACACGACAAAAATTCAGTCAAAAACATATGCAAAAAGATACTTAATTCTTCATTTTCGGTAACTAACCTGATTAATGTTCGACACATAATTAGTAGCATTGCAGCTTGAAACCTCTTTTCCACAAACCCTTCCAATTCAATCTTCAAGAACAGGAACCTCCCATTCAAATCCTCATGAACCCATGAAAAAGATGTTGAGAAAAACCGGTGCTATTTGGTTGGCCAATAATGCTTAGCACATGAAAGCAATATCAATAATGCTTAGCACACTGAAAGCTACACCATATTCAAAATTAAATAACTAGATTTTTTCTTTATAAATTACTAACAAATGCAAGACTAGTTTAACGGTAAAAACATTAGATCCTCATCTAGAGAAATTATGTCTTATGAAAATTAAGAGAAAGAATATCTCACTCAAGATATATCTTGAGAGTGCCCTCAAAACGAAGTTACCTTATCTAGAACTCGTGTCAATTAACAATATAATTTAAATAAAACAACCATAACTTTAGACAGAATCAAGCACAAAAACTCAACCAAGAAGAGGACATGGAAAATGCACAAGTAGCATAAATTACAAACCGATCAATTTCTAAAGGACTTACCTCAAGAACTTTTCCAGCATAATGCCGAATGATCTTGATGAATAATCAGAAAAGCAATCCAACAACCGCAATGGTCATCCCAAATGCTTACCTCCTCTACATTGATTCATACAACAAGCACCGTGAATTAAGCAACAAATCATGCTAAGATCCATGTTGTGATCCAACAAATAATGCTCAGAAATTCCTTTAATATTATAAGAAATTCCTCAAATTAGACAAAAAAAATTCTTGTACATGATTACCAAAATTGGCCAAATCATATACAAATAAGACCTAACTTCAAAGTTCACAAAATTAGGCACAGAAGATCTACTACACAACAAAACTTCAGTAAAAAACATATGCAAAAAAAATACTTAATTCTTCAATTTCATTAACTAACCTGATTAATGTTCCACAGAGAATTAGCAACATTGCAGCTTGACACCTCTTTTCCCACAAACCCTTCCAATTCAATCTTCAAGAACAGGAACATCCCATTCAAATCCTCATGAACCCATGAAAAAGAAGTTGAGAAAAACTAGTGTTATTTGGTTGGCCAATAATGCTTAGCACAGTGAAAGTTATACCAATAATGCTTAGCACACCGAAAGCTACACCTTATTCAAAATGAAATAATTAGTTTTTTTCCTTATAAATTACTAACAAATGCAAGACTAGTTTAACGGTAAAAACATTAGATCCTCATCTGGAGAAATTATGTCATTGGAAAATTAAGAGCTGCAAATATCTTACTCAAGCCCACTTACATGGTTCCCTTTTATGTAAGACATCCCAATGATAAGAATAAATAAAGCATGTGGAACTTAAAGCAGATTATAGGACAATAATCGTTATGTATAGCCTTCAAGTTATAAACTTGAGTGTCCAATAATCCAGCAGTCTGCAATGGCCATCCCCAAATGCTTGCCTCCTCTGCCATTGATTCATACAACACGCACCGTGATTTCAAAGAACAAACCATCCTAACATCCATGTTGTGATCCAACTAAGAATGCCTAAACTCATCTAATATTATAAGAAATTCCTCAAATTAGACAAACATATTTCTCGACAAGATAACCAAAATTCACCAAAATCATATACAAATAAGACATATCTTCAAAGTTCACAAAATTAGTATGTAAGATCTACTACACAACAAAACTTGATACCAAAAACATATGCAAAACATACTTAATTCTTCAATTTCGTTAACTAACTCGATTAATGCTCCATGAGAATTAGCAACATTGCAACCGACACCTCTTTTCCCACAAACCCTTCCAATTCAATCTTCAAGAATGCGAACATCCCATTCGGATCCTCATGAACCCATGAAAAGATGTTGAGAAAACTAGTGTTATTTGGTCACAATAATGCTTAGCACGATGAAAGTTATACCAATAATGCTTAGCACATCGAAAGCTACACCTTATTCAAAATGAAATAACTAGTTTTTTTCCTTATAAATTACTAACAAATGCAAGACTAGTTTAACGGTAAAAACATTAGATCCTCATCTGGAGAAATTATGTCATTAGAAAATTAAGAGCTGCAAATATCTTACTCAAGATACATCTTGAGAATGCCTCAAAACGGTTACCTTTTTCGAACTCGTGTCAATTCACAATATAATTTAAATAAAACAACCATAACTTTAGACAGAATCAAACACAAAAACTCAACCAAGAAGAGAATATGGAAAATGCATAGGTAGCATAATTTACAAACTGATCAATTTCAAAAGGACTTAACTTAGTAACTTTTGCAGTTACAATGCTGAATGATCTTGATGAATAATCTGTAGTAAGCAATCCAGCAGTCTGCAATGGCCATCCCAAATAATTACCTCCTTTGTATTGATTCATACAACAAGCACCGTGAATCCAGCAACAAATCATCCTAAGATCCATGTAATGATTCAACTAAGAATGCTCAGAAACTCATCTAATATTATAAGAAATTACTCAAATTAGACAAAAAAATTCTTATACATGATAACCAAAATTCAGCCAAATCATATACAAATAAGACCTAACTTCAAAGTTCACAAAATTAGGCACAGAAGATCTACTACACAACAAAACTTCAGTAAAAAAACATATCCAAAAAAATACTTAATTCTTCAATTTCGATAACTAACCTGATTAATGTTCCACACAGAATTAGCCTGATTGATGTTCCACACAGAATTAGCAGCATCGCAGTTTTCCCACAAAACCTTCCAATTCATTCTTCAAGAACAGGAACCTCCCATTCAAATACTCATGAACCCAAGAAAAAGATGTTGAGAAAAACTGGTGTTATTTGGTTGTCCAATAATGCTCAAGGAACACTTATCGGGACTTATGATGTGTTACGACTAAAACAGTAAATCTAAATCATAAACTTGTTTGGGAGATGGTACTAGAATAAAATAGACTGTAAATTAAAGCAATGAAAAACTCAAACCAAGAGCTATAGCAATTCAGTTGCAAAAGAGTAATTCAAGAATGTGAAACTAGGGCATTAAGTTCTTCGCCTTGATTGATTAATTAATGTTTGTTTAAAAAATTTACATACTCATGCAATCCTCTAACCTTCAAATTAAACCCTAGACTTTCGTCCCTATAGATTAAACTTAAATTACAAAATTCCACAAACAAATAAATTATTAGAGTACTCGTTTTCGGTACAGTCTAACCCAATTGATTTGTACGGATGCAACGTGTCAATCTCTCGATCTCACCCGAAGCATAAACAATTAAATGATGGAAGCAAACCAAAATCAATGTCGTTGATGAATCTCTTCAATCAAATGTTCTTCAATCACAAAGTGCAAAATAAAATAAATGAAAAACTTGGAAGAGAGAATGAGGCGAGGAAGACGAGAATTATGAATAAAATGTTATGGTTCACGCGTGTTTTAAATATATATATAGCCGTCGAAATTCACACACACAGTACGGACGCAAGGCGTCACGGACACAAATGTGCGAACTTGGGCTAAACGGCATGCCCATCGCCAGACGCAACCCACGACGGACGCGGGCATTCACTGGACTACAAACTTGAGCTCCCAACGCCGAACGCCTTTCTCACCAACGCAGGCGCCTTGACGATCTTCACTTCGAGCGTCCGTCGTACGCGACGTGAAGCATCGACGGGCGCTCGATTCTTCATATCGAGCGCCCAACGCCGGACGCAACGGCGCACGGACGACGTGTTCTCAGATTATATCGAGCGCCAGCCACGGACGCGGGCGCTCTGTGGACAATGTGCATGTCGAGCGCACTCAACACGGATACACCGAGTCCGTACTGGTCGTGCTTTTTGTCCCCAATTTATTTAAACACGCTCTAATCCCTACACAAACCGAAACCTAACATGATTCCAATAAAAGATATTCAAAAATAAACGAATAGGAACCAAGTTAGCAAAAATAACCAAAGAAAAATATAACAAAAATATGCAAAACAAGTCCCCCACACTTAACTCTTAGCTTGTCTTCAAGCAAATTTTAGTTTCTTGAAAAGAATGGTACACATCGAACCATTACTTCAAGTCGAATCGATCACATATTCACATCCTCTCAATGCATTTTAATAATATAATTCTCAATACAATGATTCTCATTTGTCAATCCAAATATGTGACTTATTATAGAATAGCTATGCTTCGACTCAAATATGCTTTCAGAAATCAATATACAACTTACATGGTTCCCTTTTATGTAAGACATCCCAATGACAAGAATAAATACAGCATGTGGAACTTAAAGGATTATAGACAATAATCATTAGGTGTAGCCTTCAAGTTATAAACTTGAGTATCCTAACGAGTTTCCATACCCATAACTTAGAGTCTCCATTCGAGAGACAACATAAGCAAGAGGGGTAGAGCCCCTTATTCCACTTCAAGCCCACTTACATGATTCCCTTTTATGTAAAACATCCCAATCACAAAAATAAATAAAGCATGTGGAACTTAAAGCAGATTATAGGACAATAATCGTTAGGTGTAGCCTTCAAGTTATAAACTTGAGTATCCTAACGTAGTTTCCTATACCCATAACTTAGAGTCTCCATTCGAGAGACAACACAAGCAAGAGGGGTAGAGCCCCTTATTCCACTTCAAGCCCACTTACATGGTTCCCTTCTATGTAAGACATCCCAATGACAAGAATAAATAAAGCATGTGGAACTTAAAGCAGATTATAGGACAATAATCGTTAGTGTAGTATCAAGTTATAAACTTGAGTATCTAACGTAGTTTCCTATACCCATAACTTAGAGTCTCCATTCGAGACAACACAAGCAAGAGGGTAGAGCCCTTATTCCACTTCAAGCCCACTTACATGGTTCCTTCTATGTAAGACATCCCAATGACAAGAATAAATAAAGCATGTGGAACTTAAATCGATTATGGGACAATAATCGTTAGGTGTAGCCTTCAAGTTATAAACTTGAGTATCCTAACGTAGTTTCCGATACCCATAACTTAGAATCTCCATTCGAGAGACAACACAAGTAAGAGGGGTAGAGTCCCTTATTCCACTTCAAGCCCACTTACATGATTCCCTTTTATGTAAGACATCTCAATGACAAGAATAAATAAAGCATGTGGAACTTAGAGCGATTATAGACAATAATCGTTAGGTGTAGCCTTCAAGTTATAAACTCGAGTATCCTAACGAATTTCCTATACCCATAACTTAGAGTCTCCATTCGAGAGACAACACAAGCAAGAGGGAGAGCCCTTATTCCACTTCAAGCCCACTTACATGATTCCCTTTATGTAAGACATCCCAATTACAAGAATAAATAAAGATGTGGAACTTAAAGCGATTATAGGACAATAATCGTTAGTTGTGGCCTTCAAGTTATAAACTTGAGTATCCTAACGTAGTTTCCTATACCCATAACTTAGAGTCTCCATTCGAGAGACAACACAAGCAAGAGGGGTAGAACCCCTTATTCCACTTCAAGCCAACTTACATGGTTCCCTTTTATGTAAGACATCCCAATGACAATAATAAATAAAGCATGTGGAACTTAAAGCAGATTATAGGACAATAATCGTTAGTTGTGGCCTTCAAGTTATAAACTCGAGTATCCTAACGTAGTTTCCTATACCCATAACTTAGAGTCTCCATTCGAGACAACAACTACAAGAGGGTAGAGTCCCTTATTCCATTTCAAGCCAACTTACATGGTTCCCTTTTATGTAAGACATCCCAATGACAAGAATAAATAAATCATGTGGAACTTAAAGCAGATTATAGGACAATAATCGTTAGGTATATTTTCAAGTTATAAACTTGAGTATCCTAACGTAGTTTCTATACCCATAACTTTGAGTCTCCATTCGAGAGACAACACAAGCAAGAGGGGTAGAGCCCCTTATTCCACTTCAAGCCCACTTACAGGGTTCCCTTTTATGTAAGACATCCCAATGATAAGAATAAATAAAGCATGTGGAACTTAAAGCAGATTATAGGACAATAATCGTTATGTATAGCGTTCAAGTTATAAACTTGAGTATCCTAACGTAGTTTCCTATACCCATAACTTAGAGTCTCCATTCGAGAGACAACACAAGCAAGAGGGGTAGAGCCCCTTATTCCACTTCAAGCCCACTTACATGATTCCCTTTTATGTAAGACATCCCAATGACAAGAATAAATAAAGCATGTGGAACTTAAAGCAGATTATAGGACAATAATCGTTAGGTGTAGCCTTCAAGTTATAAACTTGAGTATCCTAACTTAGTTTCCTATACCCATAACTTAGAATCTCCATTCGAGAGACAACACAAGTAATAGGGGTAGAGCCCCTTATTCCACTTCAAGCCCACTTACATGATTCCCTTTTATGTAAGACATCCCAATTACAAGAATAAATAAAGCATGTGGAACTTAAAGCAGATTATAGGACAATAATCGTTAGGTGTAGCCTTCAAGTTATAAACTTAAGTATCCTAACGTAGTTTCCTATACCCATAACTTAGAGTTTCCATTCGAGAGACAAAACAAGCAAGAGGTGTAGAGTCCCTTTTTCCACTTCAAGCCCACTTACATGGTTCCCTTTTATGTAAGACATCCCAATGACAAGAATAAATAAAGCATGTGGAACTTAAAGCAGATTATAGGACAATAATCGTTAGGTGTAGCCTTCAAGTTATAAACTTGAGTATCCTAACGTAGTTTCCTATACCCATAACTTTGAGTCTCCATTCGAGAGACAACACAAGCAAGAGGGGTAGAGCCCCTTATTCCACTTCAAGCCCACTTACATGGTTCCCTTTTATGTAAACATCCCAATGATAAGAATAAATAATGCATGTGGAACTTAAAGCAGATTATAGGACAATAATCGTTATGTATAGCCTTCAAGTTATAAACTTGAGTATCCTAACGTAGTTTCCTATACCCATAACTTAGAGTCTCCATTCGAGAGACAACACAAGCAAGAGAGGTAGAGCCCCTTATTCAAAACATCACATCTATTATTTTTAGATTTTCTTTTTCTTTTCTTTTTTTTAAGGATAAATCACACAAGAAAGGATCCCATGTACGAAGTATACGACAACCGATCACACACATTGTCTAATCACAGCTTCCTGATCATGTTCCATAGTTCAAATTGACACCTATGTTTCATCACACTAAAAACCATATATATCAAGACGAGTCGAAATTCAGATCAAAACACAATTAATCCAACTTTAAGCATAGTTCTTCAATCCCCATTTATTTCAAGAACATAAAATCCCCTTTTATTCAAACAAAAGGCTAAGAACAAAACACAAATAAACAGAAAACAATAGGTAAGAACAAAACACAAATAAAAGATGTTAAGAAAAACTGGTGTTATTTAGTTGGACAATGACCTTATTCAAAATGAAATAACTAGATTTTTTCCTTATAAATTACTAACAAATGCAAGACTAGTTTAAAACTAAAAGCATTAGATCCTCATCTGGGAAAATAATGTCATAGGAAAATTAAAAGCAACAAATATCTCATTCAAGATGTATCTTGAAAATGTCCTCAAAATGAATTTACCTTTTCTATAACTCGTGTCAATTCACAATATCATTTCAATAAACCAACCATAACTCAGAAATGTAATCAAGCACAAAACTCAACAAAGAGGACATGGAAAATGCATAGGTAGCAAACTTGCAAACCGATCAATTTCAAAAGGATTTACCTCAAGAACTCTTCCGCCATAATACCGAATGATCCTCCGTTGTAAAACGCTGAGGCTACCGCCGAGGCCCGCCCGAGGCGAGGCGGCTGAAAACGCCCGGCGACCGCCTCTTCTCAGAATATCACTGTGAGCCTCCGGCTGAGGCGGCCGCCTAAAGCACCAAGGCGCGAGGCGGCACAGAGGCGGCGTGAGAGGTACAAAGACGCTAGGTTTAATTAGGTGTTTTGGGCCTAAAAGTTTTGAGCTCAAACGAAATTAATAATAGCCTAATATGATTAAACCCTAAAACTAAGTTCTACTTATTAAAGTTTAAGAAAATGCAGAATAGAGGCGCCCGCCATTTCTCTCTCCTCATCCCTCTCCGCCCACGCCCTAAGTGATGCACCTGCCTCCTATGATTTGCCATTTCAAAGAAGATTTTTTTTTTCCTTCTTCTTTCTTTCTTTCTTTCTTTCTTTCTAGGTCGCTTTTTTACTTTTTCTTCTTACTTTCTTTCTAGGTCGGCTTTTTATCAAGATCGTTTTTTTTTCTTTCAGATGCTTCTTTCTTTCTATGTCGCTTTATAAGTTTATGATTTTTGTTTTGTTTTTATTGCAAGGTTGGATTTGCTATCTATTATTCTATATTTAGTTTATAATTTTTATGTTTTTGTTTTTATTGTTGAGGCTTACGCCCAGACGACCCTCAAGTGCAAGCCATCACCGCCTCGTAGAGGTGAAACGCCCGCCCGCCTTTAAGCTTTTTACAACATTGGAATGATCTTGATGAATAATTTGCACTAACAATCCAAAGAACCGCAATGGCCATCCCCAAATGCTTGCCTCCTCTGCCATTGATTCCTACAACACGCACCGTGAATTCAGCAACAAACCATCCTAACATCCATGTTGTGATCCAACTAAGAATGCCCAGAAACTCATCTAATATTATAAGAAATTCCTCAAATTAGACAAACATATTTCTCGTACAAGATAACCAAAATTCAGCCAAAATCATATACAAATAAGACATATCTTCAAAGTTCACAAAATTAAGCACAGAAGATCTACTACACAACAAAAACTTCAGTCAAAAACATATGCAAAAACATACTTAATTCTTCAATTTCGGTGACTAACTTGATTAATGTTCCACACAGAATTAGCATAATGGCAGCTTGAAACCCATTTCCCCACAAACCCTTCCAATTCATTCTTCAAGAACAGGAACCTCTCATTCAAATCCTCATGAAGCCATGAATTCTCAGCCATAATCTCCACCATTTCCGGCCACAATTGACATTCAAAATCCCTAAAATCATCCATGAAAATCCACACTCCATGCCATAAACCACAATTAAACCAAAAAGAAACCTCAGAATGAGGCCCTCATACTCGAAACCCTTTTTCGCTTCCACATTTTCCTAAAATTCAGATTGCATTAGGGCTCGAGGCGGAGACTGTCAGAGCTCTAAGATTCCCCGACATCGGCCAAACATCAATCGACGATGCGAAAGAAACAAGGCTTATCCGAGTTTTAGGCCTCAGAATCGAGAGTTTTGTGAGTGAACTCGCCAAGACTCTGCAGCATCAATCGGGTGGCGTTGAAGCTGCGATGCGATTTTCACAAAGAAGAATTGCCGTATTTTTGCATCCCGGAAAATAAGAGCGTTTCTTGTTTCTAAGGGATTGCCCGATTGTTTCTAAGAATGCCCTAAACTCATCTAATATTATAAGAAATTCCTCAAATTAGACATCACTACAAGAATTAAGGCATTTGTACACATGGACGTGTGGCTAAAATATATTTATGTGTTAATATAGATTTTTATTTACACATAATTGAATGTCAACAAGTGTCACCAATTCCATGTAAAGAAAGAGTTTTGCCCACACATATATGTGTGTGGATAAATCATCAAACTTTTACCTACACATATATATATCACCAAAGATAAGTCTTATGTGAACAATTTTTTTTACTAACGATATTAATGTAGAAATGACGTGGACTATAATACATTTTTTTACTAACGTATATTAATGTGGAAATGACATGTTTCACGTCATTTCTACCTACATATACATGTGGATAAAACTATAAGTTATGTGTAGGTAATTCCTTTTTCATAATTATATATTAAAAGAACAATTATTTTGGATAAAATATATTCATGTGTGGAGAATTATGTTTTATATTTTTTGTCTAGTTTGATATTTAATTTAACTATTATATTAATACTATGTAGTACTCAAGTATGATATAATCATAAAATCATAAATTAAATATAAGACACACAACACAAATAAATAAAACAATAATGTAATATAGATATTTTAATCAACAATATTCAATAAAATAAAATTACACAATACCTTTAAGCGAAGCACAAAACTTTAAGAGTGATGTTATTCGGCCATAATGTGGCCGGCCATAATAAGCTTTATTGAATGAAAAAACAGTTTATTTAATATTCTATCTATTAAAAAAAAGTTTTATATTAAAAAATAGGTGAAAATGGTATTTATGTAAAAATAATTAACATATTAATTTAATATTATTAATTTGTTAATTAATTATATTGATAACTATTAAAATATTCTCGTGACCATCCATTATGTACAAGATAGTTTTATTGAAACTTTAAATGTCTACATAACTACACACTTAACCAAGCACATTTTATTTTCTTTCAACCATCTTCGACCACAAGTAGTCCCATACAATATCATTATTCTTGTAAAGATAATAAAACACAAAATTAATAAACTTATAATCAAGACAGATAAACCAAGCTCATAAAAGAAACAACTATAAACAAAAATCGAAACGATTGAATATATATCGAGCAAAAACAAAATAAAATCAAAGCTAATTTAATCGTGCTTACTAAAAGTACGACCTTACTCTTAATTTATTGTCAATCAACATACAAGACCTCAAAAATGATAAATAATCCAATGGTAAGCCATCTTGAGGTTACCAAAAAAAAACATAATGTTATATGCAAAAATACGTACTACTTCTAAAACAACACTATAAATCATCAAATTGGGCTTTATCTATTGATTGTATCACAATGACAGGTGAACATTCATCAAGTACAACCAAGTAATCATAAGAAGCTATATATCTCTAAGTAGTAACTCATTTTCATTACATGTAATTAAAAAATTGGCCTCTATAAAGCAAAATTGGAATGTTGACCAAGAAATTCTCCATAACTGATAAGAAATTAATGTATAAAGTACAAAATTTCATCTTAAATCAGTTCACTTAAACCGGCACCTAAAAAATTATGTTATGATTAATTGCACTCAAAGTTCAACTCTCATGATACGTGCAATACAAAATCAATAAACATGCAATATTTTTACACCAAAATTAAAATTTTAACTCACTGTAATACAAACTACATAAATTTAGCATGCAATGTAATGCACAAGATACAACATCTAGTCATTATCGTGGCAAATATTAGATGCTTATCTTAAATCATTGCTAGTGGCCTTATAATAATTTTAAATAAGGGTACATAAACTAGGAACACCTTTAAACACAAAAGAACAAACTCCAAACACGCCTTCTAGGTCTGTGGTATATACTGCGAGCATTAGCAAGAAAATTTAACTACTGTATCTTCTTAGAATGCTACAAAACCTTGAGGCCTAAAGGCATTAAAATCAGAAAGCAAACAAATCTAATACTGTAAGTTCTGCAAAAATCGTCTGAGCATCAGACGACAATGCAAATGATGAACTAAACATAATTTCATCCATTGAAAACAAAAGTATTATTAAACAAAGAAGGTGAAATGAATTTATAACCTGAGAATCAGTACTAAGAAAATCCCAAGCTTGAATCGGGCATGAAATAGTTGAAAATTGCATAAGTTTCTGCAAAACAGCGGAAAGAGAGAGTTTATTAAAGTTCAGACTTAGAAGAGAAGAATTTCACTTATTTACTAAATTGATAAGCATAAAGCCCTGCATATCCAAACCATAATGTTCTAGCAACTAACTTAAACTACATAATCATGAAAATACTTTATATATGATAGATGATATCCATATAAGCTTATTATCAAAATCCTTAAAAATATTAACATGCAAACAATAGTTCTGTCTAACCATAATTTTGAGAAATGTTGTCGAAAGCTCGTGACTAACTAATATTCACATGTTCACTATTATTTCAACCGCAAGCAAGAGCAGTTGATGAAAATAAATTATGTTATGACAAAAGATGAATGTAGCTGATATATCAGACAAATGAACTCATAATCTTTGAATGAACTAATTTTACATGAAAATATTTGAATTCACTTCTCGCCTCCCCTGCATCACATATGGTTGCAATTTAAGTCATTTCTCCTTCCTTTGCTATTCTAACTTTGGCTCTTCCTCGCTAACTTTTTATTTCATTTTCTATCCTAAAGAACTTGATCATAAAGCTTCGATGAGTATCAAATTTCTTTAACCAAAACACTACACCTATTTTGCAAAAGCCTAATTCCATAGCGAACATAAAGCATCCAAAGAACAAACAAGAACACCGAATTGCCTTATAAAACACGAGATGGAACAAACAAACGCACCTCAACAATCACTATAATAATGGCCTCGGTTTTCAGGTTATTAGTTCACATGCTTCATATGTACTCAAATGAATATTGTTGGAAATTAAATTATGTTTCTTATTTCAACATTAATAACATAATATTTCATTTTCCACACTATCCAGCTTGAGAAAGCATATGTGATGAAACGGCTAAGCTCAACCTCGCCACAGATTTGTGCATTGGTAGTTGTCAACAATCTCTCTCTCTCTACATACATATATGTACAAAATGAGCCATATCTTTGCTTTCATGGATTCAGGATTTTCAGAACTTCATAGGCTATATTTACAGAGCTTACAGTGGAAACAAGGTGCTCAAAGCTTGCGCTCATCAAGAGAAGGTTTGTAAGCATCTGCAGATTCGGACAATTCAAGATAGTTAGAAATAATATTCAGTCTTTCCTAATGCAATAGTTTCTGTACCATAACAGCCTTCAATATAGAAATATGCTGTAATGAGAGGAATCTGTTTCCAACCACAACCTACAAGGAAAAGTTTTGCTGCTTGATTTTCAAATAATAGCTATCTCCAAATCATTCTCAGTTGAGTACAAAGAAGTTATAACCACAAATGGTTGCAATTCTTGCTCAGCGAAAGACTTCAGCAGTTGCATATTTGCGCATGAGTTACAAGCAAAGACATTGCATACGATCATGACATGATTATCATCTTCCAAATATTATTGCAAGTATCAGAGGTAGTGGCCTTTGATGAATCAAACTCGAACTTCTCGACCACTTTTTCTCTCTCTTCACGATATCTAGAGAGTACTGGAGTTAAAGGTAAATCCATGGAATGAGAGATGTCGAACAGGTAACAAAATTTGAAGTGTAAAACAAAATTAAAATGTTTTAAGAAAGTAACAAAAATAAAGGTTATGCTAGAAATTGCTTACTCAAAATAGAAGGATACGGCCTGATAATAAGGATGGATCATCAAGGTATGGTATTGTATTTGTGACAGAAGCATACATTGAAAGCTTCATCCTGCATGATCAAAGGAAATTGTATAAGCTGTTGTCATTCGAAGGCATCCGTAAATAGCTCTTCCACCGTTGTAAGACCAAGAAAGATTTGAAACCAACAGCAAATACATGAAATAAAATTTCTATGAATATTTTCAAATATAAGCATTGATACAAATGTTGGTCAAAACGACATACATCCAGCACCCAAATTAAGGAAAATATATGTCTTTCTTAATATCATGAGATAGACACCAAAGTATGGCACATAAATGTAAAACCCTCAGGTTTTCGCGACTTACTTAGCTCTCACTTCATCTTGCTCAAATTTCTTGATGGTTCGCCTTTGTTCTTCCACAGTTTCCCTCTTATGCTCTAAATCATCAAATTCATTAACAATTTCTGTGTTAAACAAATAGAAATTATTAGCCTGTGCTATTAGAGATAAATCAAGAATCAAATGTACAATTTTATAAAATACATATCAAAGCTCCTCTCTGAGCTGGCGTTCTAGATTTTGTTCCTCTTCCAACTCTTTCTGCAGTAAGTCAAGTTCTGCACCAGCAGTGCTCTCTGATTCTGCTGCTGCTGCTTTCTGCTTGCATAAATGAATCTTATTTTCATAATCTAAACATCAAGTACCAAATATTAGGAGAAAGGAAAGCTAACCAACCCACAAGCGGCAGCTTCAAAAATTCCATATCAAAATCATACATGTTACTCTGTTTAACACTATGTATGCAGTATTTAGAGAAAATAAAATGCACTTGAAACAAGATCATGTGGTTCTTGCATCCCAGGATCACATAAACTATCCCAACTGTTACAGGAATCTAACAGAACCTTAATATGCTACTTATCCAATGGTTTAAGAATTATTAAATAAAAAACTAAAAAAGAATCGATAATACTGCAAACATCCACATTGAAGAGCAACAGACTGAAAAAACTTCGCAATGATTAAATGGGGCTATTGAGTAGCCCATTAAGACCAAATCTTATTCCAATTAAAAGATTAAACTGGATCTACAAGAACAACAATATATCATCATGAGTGAGTAAAATTAAACCTTCAATGGATTTCTGAACTTCACTGAAGTCTTTGTCACACTGGGACCGAAGGGCACTGGCTTGACAGAGGAAATGCCTAAGATTTGCAATATCCTTCTCTTCTTTCAATACTTCTATCAAATTGTTGCTGATATTCATCAAGACTTCCGTTTTGAATGTTGCCGATGCCTCCGCCATGTCTGCTTGCTGGTCGGAAAACTAGGGTTCCTGATACTCAATTGTTGGTGATACCAATACGTACGATGAAAACTAACAGAATATACGAAGATCTGGGAAGTTATCTAGCGCATTTTGTGAATTTTGAAGTGAAATGAGATCTGATTGGAGAAGAGAGGGAAAATCCTGAAAGTTGGAGGATTTCGAAATTGGGGTCAAATAATTTCTAGCGCATTTTGTGAATTTTGAAGTGAAATGAGATCTGATTGGAGAAGAGAGCGAAAATCCTGAAAGTTGGAGGATTTCAAAATTGGGGTCAAATAATTTTTTGCAGATTTTAAAGCGGAGTGTAATTTGAATGGCAAGCGATTCATTCACTTTAGTCCCAACTCCACTCTCCATTATAAACAAATTCCTAATTTGATATTTTATAATTTGCTTATTTCAAGCACTATTTTATATTATATTCATATTAGAGACCAAAATCAAATCTGGAATTGAGAATTCAAACTGGAATCATATCATTTTGGTCGATTCAAATGATTTTGAGCTCCTTATGTTGATTCAATGTTACAAAATTTCGATTCAAATGGAACCGATCAATTTACTTAACACCTATTTTGCAAAAGCTTAATTCCATAGCTAAACATAAAGCATCCAAAGAACAAACAAGAACACCGAATTCTTGGGGTGAAGAAATATTCGAAAATCGAATAACCGAACCCAACCAAACCGAAAAATCAAATTTGGTTCGGTTAATTGATTATTATTTTCTAATCGATTAAAACCAAATTAAAATTGCATTCGGTTTTTCGGTTGGTTTCAATTTTTTAACCGAATAACCTAAAACCTAATTTTATATATATAATATTATTTATTTATTTATTTAAAATTATAATTTTAATATATCAATATCCTTAATCCTATTTATTTATCTCTTTCTCCCTATTATATCAATATATAATATTTGCAAAATATAATATTATTTATTTATTATATAATACTATTGATTATTTTATATTATTTATTTATTATATAATACTATTGATTATTTTTATAGAATATTTTATATATATAACATATAAAATGTATTTTTATATATATTATATCAATATATAATATTATTTATTATTTAACTTGAAAATATATGTTTTTTGTTGTATTCGGTTTAATCGAAATAACCAAATATATTTCGTTATTTTGGTTCGCCATCAATAAAATTCGTTCGGTTCGGTTATTTTTGAAAAATTCGGTTAATTCGTGTTCGGTTATTTGTTCGTCCGAAACCGAATCAATAACCGAATACTCACCCTATGAATCGCCTTATAAAAACATGAGATGGAATATTATATGCATAAACCGTAATACCCAGATGATCGATCTTAATTTCGTAAGGAAATAAATCGCAAGAACACCAAAGATTTACGTGGTTCGATCCGTGAATAAGATCTACGCCCACACAGGGCAGAGAGTATGTGTATTGAGGTGTAAGTTGCGATTACAAAGAAGAGGAATGAATTATTTCGCCTAATCTAGCCTCTATTTATACACAATGTATCGACCTAGATCTTGAATCAAGTTTCTCTAACTAGGATTCAGATCCTATCCTCTCGAATTAGGATTCTTTTAGATACGGCCGAGTCATGCTCCCACCGACTTTAGAGTCTTCACGGTCGAACTTGTCCAGCCGAGCTTGACGTCGTGGTTACTCAGTATTGGGCCCGACGCTTGGGCCCGGTAGTTGGTCAGATCCTATCACAACCCCCAAAAAGACGCAGAAACGAGGTCATCGCCGGATCGGGGGTTGTTTGTAATGACGGCGGGTTTCGACAATCTTCGACATTCTTTTCATTGTCCGACTTTGTGTGTGTCAATGTTTCAAGTCGCTTATCAGACGCCGTGCTTGCGAGGCGCGGCGTCGAGGTCTTCGACCGCTTCTCCCGACGGCGTTCGACTTCACCGACGGGCGCGTTCGAGGTCTTCCGACCGACTTCACCGCCGAGGTGTTATGCCGAGGTCTTCGACCGCTCACCGACGGCGTGCTCGACTTCCTCCGACGAGGCGTTAAGTCGATGTCTTCGGCCGGCTCGACCCGCTCCAGCGTTGTCAAGTCTTCCGACCGACCACCGTCGAGGTTATGCCGGGTCTTCGACCGATCACCGACGATAAGTTTGTGTCAAGACGGATTTTCCGCCGCTGTTTAGCATCGACGCGGATACGATTTAATGCGCATTAAATCGCGCCGTCGATTCCGATAAAGTGCATATTAGGGAATGTCTTCCTCGATACGCAATATCTCTTATCACTTCGCTTCTACATTTCTCCGATTTTCAAAACTCCTCGCCTTTGAAAAAAAACAGTTATTCTCGCGCCATCGACGACTTAAAGCTTCTTGCCTTCTTCATCGATAAACAAAAGTAAGTAATGGCTACTTTTCTTACAACGAGTCGCCGAAGCGCCAAATCGGTCTGCTCTCTGCCCGATTCGCTAGTGTCTCACTGCTTTTACCCGTATTCATACGCCTTTCGAGTGTAGTGCGATTCCCCCGGTGGGGATATGTAAAGTGTCTTCTTTTCTTCAATCTTAGGTATTTCGATATTGGGATATCCGCTTTCAACATAGTATTCCTTCTCGATATCGAGTTCGTTGCCCCGTCCAGGAGGATAGGGCTTGTGCCTCCTGGATGGTTTTGTTGCCGTGTATGAGGACAAACCTCGGTTGGTCTTCGCCTTCCTTACCCTTATGTATACGTTGAGTTCCAAGAGATGTTCGTATATCTCGCCAACTCTCGCCGAACTCATTCAAGATACGACTACCCTAGGTGTCTATGCGATAGCATAATTTTCCTTCGACCTGGGGCTTTCTTCGCTTTGAATCGAATAGCGGTTCGGGGTGGTATTATCTATCACCCCGTAGGAAATTCAAAGCAAAGATTAAATCAAGATCTTCCAACCGCGTAAGGTTCTTCTTCCGCTTTGTGGACATATGGAGCCCATCCACGGCGATCCGATAAGATCGCCGATGTGTTTGTCGACGAGGATTCGTGACCTGGAGGAGGCGCCGGACAAATCGACCTTGTTGACGAGGTCTTCCGAGGCCGAGCTTGCATAGCGGGCTTAGCCCTTATGATCCTACCTCCGTGGTGCGAGCCGGTGATGAGGCCTTCTTCTTTTCTTTATTCGTGATTATACGTGTTGATGTCGACCTATGTATTTTTTGGTAGTGAACCTTCTAAGGGAAAAGAAGAAATGAAGGAGCCGATCTCATGGTCGAGCCGATCTCATCGGCCGAGCCGCCTCTCGACTCAAGGATGTCGTGGACATGCCCGAAATGAGCGTGAGCCTCGAGATCCCTTCACCGCAGCCCACTCAAGCGCCAAGAGGCAAGCATGTAATCCCCGAGTCCTGCTGTCGCCGAGTCGAGGCGAGATCATCGTTCCAAGTCGTCGCCTGCCCTTTCCCGAGGTTTTGTACTGTCCTTATACTTTGTGTAGTAGTATAAAATTGTGTTCTTCCGACCGATGTATATATCAGATAGGGCTCGAGGACGGGCGGCCGAGGTGTTCAAAGTATCCGATCTTATATCTGATTACTTGGGCCGCCATTTACGCGATTGACTCAATGGCCCAGATGCTCTGGGAGGTGGAGGAGAGAATACCCTCCTCGCTCAAGAAATTCGAGGCCGGGCTAAGATCCGGACCTCGTCAATCGGCGGCGGCGGATGCGACGGCCATTGAGGCGCACGGCAAGTGGCCAGTCGGGAGGAGCAATGGCGAGGAGCTGCGGCGGCAGGCCGAAGGCCGAGGTTGCCTCGATGAAGGCCGAGTGGAACAGGTTCGCCAGTGGGAGGCGGATGGCGAGCTCGCAGGAGAAACGCCTGCCTTTGCGAGAGGTCGCTCATGTCAAGCCCGGATGGTTTCGACGCTACCGAGGTGCTTAATAAGCGCCTGCCCTTGATGCAATCAAGAGGTCGCCGAGACTACCCGGACCGGACAAAGCCAAGTATGGGTACGAGGGAGATCGAGGATGATGTCCCAGACTCGGCCTATTTTCACGTGCTTGTCCGCGGCCCAAGGAGCTTCCCCGCCGCAGAATCCTTGCCTCCTCCTGCTCTTTTGTCCGCTGAGTCTCGCTACCGTCCCGTGGATCGGGATCCCCGACCGACGCCAGTGTCCGATCATGCAAAGGGTCGGGAGGCAACTGATGCTCAAGGGCCGAGACCCGTGTTCTCAAGAGGCCGTCGAACGGGCCGAAAATAGGGCTAAGAGGCCGAGGCTATCCAAAGCCTGGAGCGCGACGCGACACGGCGAAGCTTCCGGAGGGCCGCTGATCCCATCTTTACTCCTTTTTTTTTTGAATGTAAATGATATTGATTTTCGCTTAAGGGCATGTTAATAAAATCACAAGTTTATGTTAAGAAACTTATCTATTTTTTTTATTTATTGTCTCCTCGAATGCTTGATGCTTCCTCGTCGAACCAATCAAGACCTATCGCGGGCTCTCGAGTTGAAAGAGATCGAACCTCCATATAAAGGGACAGCTTGGTCATGTACAAGAGCAGTCCGATGTCACATAAAGCCGCCTGAGAGCCGCGACAAGCTCCGTGCTCTCTGAATCGGGAGGAGGCTCGAGGTCGCGAGTATAGGCCAAGGTGATAATGAGGAGCATGCCGAGTACGAGGAGGTTATCCATCGAAATGGTGGGATGACGATCCCAAGGTGAAGCCAAGGTTGTCGAGGTCACGCCTGTCAGGCAGGTACCGGCACATATGGCCTGACCTCCCGGCAATTCCACGAGCAAGATCGAACTAAAAAGGCTCGGGAGCATATACAAATCACATCGCCGACAACCACGCTTCATTAAATGCTTCGACGGGATGCAGAGGCTCTTCTTCTCACGAGCTTCGGGCCTAGAATAAATGAGCCGAATTATGACGATCCGAGAGCGCAAGGCCAAGAGAGGCGCTATTGTCCCTCGAACGACGTGGATCCTCAGGCGCCGAAACCAAAGCGCCCCCGAGTGTCCGAGGTCGAGTTCGCAGAGCGGCATCTTCAAGTGACCGAGGTCGCACCGCCGGGCCCGTAATGTAGACCGAGGACGGTGTAGAGGTAGGATTAGTATAGACGAAATGCTCAATTCGATTTTCTGTGGATCGGCGCCTTTCCGATCCGCCTCCGGCCCTCGTAAAATGTAACCTCGTACATCTTTTATTTAATAAGAATGATTTCTTTTTGACTTTGTATTAAACAAAAGTAATATCTTGAAGGTAGTTCGTCCTCGAGAAAATTCCGCTTCAAATAAACAAAGGAAATCGCTCTCGCACGGAAGGTAGGGTTCTGCTTTTCCGAGGTCGCGGGAGGGTCCTTCATCTACATAGAGAGAACCGCTCAAATGTACGAGGTAACTGATCTCGTATGTGGAATGGTTCCTGCTGTCGAGGTCGTCGGGAGTGGTGGTCCCTTCATCCACAGAGAGAACCGCTCAAATAAACGGGAAACTGATCTCGATGTAGGAATGGTTCCTGCTTTTTGCCGAGGTTATCGAGGGTGGTCCCTTCATCTACATAGAGAGAAGGCGCTCAAATAAAAAGGAAACTGATCTCGTATGTAGGAATGGTTCTGCTTTTGCCGAGGTTATCGGGAGGTGGTCCCTCATCTACATAGAGAGAACCGCTCAAATAAACGGGTAACTCGATCTCGTATGTAGGCATGCTGTTTAAATTTCATTCTGATGAAACGAATGTAACTGACTCCGCCGAGGAATTTGTCCTCCGAGAGGTAAATAATAATGTGAAGATTAATTATGCATTAGTCGACGAGTAGAACTTGCAAAAAAATAATATTTTATTGATAAGAGATGACGCGACCACCAAATAAGACTCCGTGACTTAAACAGACTTTAAAGACACGATCGAACAAGACCCGACCGACACTTATGCATAATATCTCTTCGGATGAACGATGCATGCGCTGGGTAATTGCTCACCTGACAATCGAGCGAGCTTATAAGCCTTTGCCGAGGACTCTCGTCAATCTTAAGGTCCTTCCCATGTGGCTTCCAGCCTGCCGAAAGGCCGGGCTTTTGTCGACTTCATTATTTCGAGTACGAGGTCGCCCACTGGAATTGTCGGGTTTAACACATGGTTGTAATACTGAGCTACTTGTTGCTCAGACCGAGCCTCGATGAGGCGAGGTCTCTTTCTTCGAGTAGGTCTAGATCAGCCGTAGATTTTCCCCATTTGCTTCAGCAGAGAAGTCAATGGTCCCGGACTGCGGCTCCGATCTCGCAGGGATCACCGCCGGTTCCATACACCAAACCAGAGTGTTTATCCGCTCGAGGTCCGAGGTGTTGTTCGCACGACCATAAGACTGCGGGTAAATTTTCCACCTGTAGGCCCTTAGCTCGTCGAGACGAAGTTTTTAGACCTTACGATGGTCCCTGCTGGTAACTTTGGTCCCGACCATTTGCTTGATATGGGCCACCGAGGTGAACTTTGTTGATCCGAAGCTCGACACCAATCTTCAATGTCTTATCCGTGAATTGTGTTCCGTTATCCGAAGGAGGATTTGAGGACGCCGCGACACACTATGTTCTTCCGCATCTAAGTCGAGGGCGTTTCGCTTGTGATTTTCGCCAGGGCTCCGCTTCCACCCACTTCGTGGAAGTAGTCGATCGCAACAATTAAGAATCGAGCTATCCCGTGCTTTTACAAAAGGGCCCACAATGTCGATCCCCATTGCATAAACGGCCAAGGGCTCTCTGATATGGAGGTGAGGTCGGTCCATGTAGCCTTGGCACGCTCCCCTGGATTCGACACTTCTGACACTTTTTACGAGGTCCATCGAACTGGAACATTGTCGCCAACAGTATCCCCATCGCACGACTTTTCGACAAGGCCTGGGTCCACGTGACTCCGCACGAACCTTCGTATTTCTCAGAGAACGAATTAGCTCGGTTCGACCCAAGCACCTTAAGAGAGGTTGGAGATACGACTTTGTCAGATAGACCTGCTCAATCAGATATCGCAGTTGATTTGTTCAGATCCTCCTAGCTCAAATTTTGTCAGCCGGACAACATTCTTCCGTACTCGAACGGGAGCTCATCCACCAGGTTCTTCATCCGAGACTACGCTGACCTCGGCCCGCCTTCGCATCGCCTATGCTTCGCTGACTTCCCATCCGCGGGCTCGCTCGACGACGAGGCCAATTTACTTAAGATGTCACCGGCTATTTTGCCCTCGGGATGCGAACTATCCGGAAGTGTGAGAAAGTCCGCTGCGTGCTTTTTGCTTTTCAAGATACTTCTTCATTCGCTTTTGCCTCAGATTTTCCCAACATTCGCTTACGACGACTGAGAGTCATTGGAACTCGCACGGCTCAGATCCGGAGACTTTGAGCGAGGCAAGTCCCATCGATCACGGCTTGATCACTTCACTGTGTCAGATTAATGTGAACCAAAGTGAGTAGGCGATCTCTTGGTCGTCCGGCCTAGGAGTAAGATACCGCCCGCTACCTTTTTCCCAAGCCCCGCCAACGAGTCCAAAGACTGGCAGCCAACCATGGTCCGGCCACATCGTCTTCGACTCGACTCCTGGGCTTCACTGCTCGACGGTTAGCCCTGCAAGGAACCGCTAGGCTTGACTCATGGCCTCATCGGTACAGTATGATATATCGTGCTCGCCCCGCCTCTGCCCATTCTCGATTCTCCTGATAGCCTGGCTCGCCACTTGTCAAGTAGTCAAATGAGGACTCAGTATGGACGGCATGGAAGTATGGACGTAGTCTCCTCGCTTATTAATGCTAAGGCAAGCTTCCAAGTGGTCGAGCACCTCGCTTCCGGCCTAAA